>JAQSVH010160149.1:0-26037 GCA_029448705.1 Adansonia digitata | reverse complement strand
ACCTTGGACTATGTCATTTGATGCCGCATCTTCGCATTTACCTTTGATATGATCCCTAGGCCTTCTTGACATCCTCAAAATACTTTATCGTCGGGCGACAATCATCACCTTCTCTTACGTCCATGCCCCAGATTGCTAAAAATTATCTCGGACAAAATAAGGTGTCCACAAAGCCTAATGGTTCACACACAATAATATGATCTATTAGATTAAAACCATGCTTTAATTAAGTATGACTTAATTAAATACAAGGTATAATAAGGAAGACTTCATTGAATTAGTTCAATTAGGTATTACTAAAGACGTAATTAGATTTATGAAATCAAATTAGAGATATCTTAATATGGCAATAAAGATAAGAATGACTTATCAAGATAATGTCTATTGTAAAAATAATTATAGTTAAAAATTAAATAATTATTTGATAATGATTTAATTAATTATTTAATATTATTTACATTGAGTAAAAATTGTTTTTCGTGGGTTAAAAAATTTAATTATGAATTAAATTATCTAACAAATAAATTAAACGGCTAGGCTAAAAGGCTTAATTATCAAGTCAAGAGAGTTTAGTGATAAACACTCCAAGTTTGGCTTGCTAATGGGCTACGTGTATGGAATACTATCTTTGGTTTGCTATTGGGCTAAAATATTAATAAGTTAATACTAAGGCCCAATCTTGGACAAGCTAATTAAAATAGTTTTAATGGCTTTAGGAAACAGCTCAAAGTGAGGCCACATTTTTAGCATGTTAGTAATAGGCTCAGTTGACCCATTTGTCAAGCTAACCTAGCCTAAGGTATATTTAAATACATTAATAATGCTTTCTGGTAGTCTAAAGAAGATATGAAAACCCTATGTGACAACTTTAGATTTCTTTAAGGGGTTTTGGTGCAATTCTAGGCTTCTTTAAGCTCTTTTTATGTAACTATGGTTTTTCTAAGTGTTCTTGAATAATTTTTGACACAATGAAGGCAGAAAATAGTTTTCTAGCATTAAGAAATTAATCTTTCATAAAAGTTATGAAATTGGCCAAATCCCAAAATTCTTGTTTTCTTAAACCTGATTGTGTTGATTTACTTTCTAGTTGGTCAGAAAGTGTCTTTGATCTCAACAAAAGATAGAAAATCAATTTTCTATCATAGTGAAATCAACAAAAATAAAAAATTAATGATTTTTGGATTTGTTTATTAGCATCTGCAAAAAGTAAATATTTCTCTATGAAGTTGTTTCTTCTTTTCTTTAGGGCAATAAGACAAGGAATCATTCTCGGGTCACATTAGATCTATACCAAGGTCTTTAAGTTAACATGGGCCAAGAACAATTGGGATATGACCTTTTATATGACTTGGGGTGATAAATCCTCTCTGCACCATTCATTCACCTTTAGTATGCTTTATATCATACCTAAAAACACCTTTATTTTGTATTTATCTATTTTTAACCCATTCATGATGATCTCTAATTATGATAATTCATAAATATTTGGTGTCACAAGTCTAAGGATCACTTACATTATTGACACATGAGAGTATTTTCATAGACACTTGAGTGAAATACTAAATGAAACTTTACTAGTCGGTCATGTTCAATAAACTTATTCCTATAACAAGCACTAATTATTACCCCAAAGTATCTTTATACTTTAACTTATAAGATTAGTTGCATGTATCATATGCATAAAGGCTTAACTTATACTAGTCTTTGTGCATTGTCGATACCTGTCTTGACAATACGATAACTAGGAATAGTCATAGAAAAATGACTTTGATGTATAAGGATATCATAATTGTAATACTTTTTAATTCCCTTAAAAGGCCTATGTACTTCATAGGCTTTATCTACATAAGATTTAAATAACTAAAAATAAATTGATTTTATGGACAAAGAAATGCCTCATATTATATTAATCAACTATAATTTATGTTACACAAATAACCAAATGCAATTGTTCTAGATGCCTAATTTTGTTATGGCTTTTTTTCAGTAGTCTTAATTATCCGAGCCTAGGAACATAGCTATCGCCTTGATCGAGGTCGATTTCCACCAAGTGGACTTCGCACTTTCTAGACTAATTTAGTCACCTTTAAATGGCCATATTGGCAGATGATAGAAAAATGCCATTTTGAGGGTCAATCTCGGATAAAAATAATGATTATTCAAGAAAAAATTTTGATTTCAAATATTTTCTTGTCAAATTTTGAAACCCATTTATGTGAATGATATCATAGTCAAATTTCTCATTTTTAGAGATTTTTCAAGAATTTTTGGTAAAAGTTGGGAAGTTAACCATCGTATATCCTTATCGATACCTTGGTAGTATTTATACTGATATGCACTCTAAAGAATCAAAAATATCCAAGAAAAAAATTGTATTGACATTTCACGATGTGTCAAGTTTTTAATTTATTCATTAAAATTAAATTTTCCACTATACTGCAAATAGTATGCTCTTAAATTTTTCCCAGCTAAATTTATGTCATGTTTTAGATTTTCATCCTTTTCATTTTTAATGCTTAATATTTTGAATAATGAATGGAATTCAATTATGTGTGAATGCATTTGTTGAAATTTTCTCATTTCCAGATACAAGCATTTTTTTATCTATAAAATTTTTTATAAAATTTTCTAAAGTGTTAAACTTCAATATTCCTTTAATATTCCCATTAAATTGCCATAAAAACATTTTTCAAATTTCTAATCCTCTTTATGGATTTTTCTCATGTTTAAAAAATGGAGTTTCTATTTTGTAAAATTTTTCGATAGAATTTTTCTAAGTTTTTAATTTTTAAAATTCTTAGAATATTCTCATAAAATTCATACTAAATCAATTTTTGAAAATTCAAATTTTTTAATGAATTTTGATTTTTTTCTTATTTAAAATGTTAATTTTCCTCAGTAAAGATTTTTCTAGTAAAACTTTCCAAGTTTTTATTTCAAATCAAGACTTTTCTCATTATTTATTTACTTTATTCATTTCCAAAATTTTTGTTTATGATTATTTATTTTAACTTTCAATTTTGTTTTTATTTTCATTTATATTTCCAAGCTAGTTTCATGGAAACTGGTTTAGTTCAATTTCAAGTTTGTCCTTTAACCAATTTTGTTGGTTCCTAATTATCCCATTAGATGATATCATCCAAATAATGATGAGAAAACATTAAGAATGACCATTCAGTCAATTCTTATCAAATTACAATCCTTTTAATGCAATTCTTATAAAATTTTAATTACCAATGCAAATAAAAAAGTGGGAAAATATGGCCATTCAACCAAGCTTTTTTTTAGCCAATTTTGGCTAATTCCTCCCCTCTATAAATAGGGGAGAAAACTTCAAGAAAAAGGGATTGGCTTGAAAAATGCACCATAAAAAATTTCAAAAACTCTTAATTTTCTTCAAGTTCTCTAGCTCTCTAAGGTAGATTTCTTTTTACAATCTTCAAGTTTTCTTTTTTTCATTCATTTTTCTTCTTTTTGTGAGCCAAAATCATGCTAAGCTCATGGATCATGATTCATGCTGAAAGGTGAAGCATGATGGCCATGATCCATTTTCTTTGATTTTAGTAGTTATGCTTGACTTTTCTTAATAATATTTATTTTCTTACATATTGGTGTTGTTGTTGGTGTTTTGATATTGTTGTTGAGATGATGTTGATTTTGTCATACTCATACAATCATGTTGATGCTATTTTCGTTGGTATTTTCTTGTTAATATGTTATTGAGGAAAAACTATTTCTTTTTGTTTTCCATGATGGCGAAAACACATGAAGGCTTTAATCTTAGTGTTGGTTACTATTTTTAATGTTGATTTATGTATTTTTTTTTATTTTTAATAGTTATAGAGACCTAAAAAAAATTTCAAAATTTTAAAGGCCATAGATGGGTAGATCCCTGTTGGCCAAACCTTCAGGCCATGGATAGGTAGATCCATCTTGGCCACACCTATAGGCCATGGACAATAGATCCATGTTGGCCAAACCGACAAAGTGTCATGGTTAATGTTTGTGATGTTTTTGATGTTATTTTGTAAATATAAACATGGAGGGACCAAGATGTAAATACAAAAAATATAAGGACTTGTATGTAAGAAATAATACAAGGGTTATTTTTGGGCTGAACACATTTGGCCGAATCTTACTTATGAACTTTATCATGATTTTTGTATTGATTTAAATATATTTGATGCTTGATTTCATGTTACGTATCACATAAAGACTATTATGGAAATTTGGAAAAGTTCAGTGTCCATTAGCAAAGTTTCTTATTTGAGGGTTAAAATAGTCATTTCTCACATTGACATTTTGCTAATTTTAGAGTATTTCCATAATTCCTTTGGAGTTTTGAGGTGTCAAAAATACTAAAACCTTTCTTATCCTTTAATTCTCGGGTAGGAAATGCAGTTTTTTAAAATTTTAGGGGTTTAATTGCAAGATTTGCATTATAGGTCACCTTCGATATCTATATTACCCATTTAGGATAAAAATCATCATTTCCTACCTTTACCAAGTCCTTTAGGGTCGCTAAAGTGCTATCATGACGAAACTAGTCCTTAGGGGTATTTTGGTAATTTTTCTTATAACCAAGTCTTAGATAGTCATTGCAATGCTTTTATGCCAAAAGTGTACATTTAGGACATGTTCACTTTTTTATGATCCTTTTCATGTCTTTTAAGGTATTGGGATACTTTCACATCAAAGATATACCTTAGAGGTATTTTAGTAATTTTCCTAAAGCTGAGTTCTAGGTACTTACCAAGATGCTTTTATGCCAAAGGCGTGCATTTAGGATAAGTTCATAATTTTTATAATGATATTGTAACCTTTAGGGTACCTGGGTACTATCATGTCAAAGGTATACCTTAATGGCATTTTAATAATTTATCATAAAATCGAGTCTTTTAAAGTCAATGAGATACTTTCATTATAAAAGTGCACTTTGGGGGACATGTTGGTCACTTCAACCAATTACGGATCCTTAAAATCGAGTTTAATACTTTTCATCTAAATCGAGTCATAGGGTAATGTTTATATACATAAATTAAATTTTTTGAAAAATTAAGGCAATATCTCCGAGTTCAAGTAATACTTGGAATATCCCTTAGAATATGAGAGGGGTTTTGAGGATTATTCTAATAACGAGATATCTTTTTCAAAGCGAAAATCAGGTTTTTATAAATTTAAAAAAAATAAAACCTTTCTATTCCTTCAACCATCTAATGGCGTGTAAAAGATATTTTGACTTCTAAAACCTTTTGTGTTCCTTTAAGAATGATAAGACTTTTGTGTTCCACTAGTCCTTCGATGGTACGTAAGTGATTGATTTTTAAAAATTTCAAAAACTTAATTTTCTGAAAACAAAATAATAAATTGCTTTCATAAAATATTATTTTGTAAATTATAATTAAATGCCATATGTTGAAATTAGATAAAAATCAAAATTCAAGTTAACATGTAATTAATAAGGTAGCGATTTTTGGGCATCACAAGAGGGTTAATTCTTATGATTGTAACCAACTCTCGAACCCTTCTGTATGATCTCTGGTATGATCGTGAACCATAAAGTTGGTATTCTAGGGTTTCATAACCCTTACAATACAAACTTTGATAGATGACCAATCTTACCTAGCCCAAATAGATTGGTGGCAACTCTAAATAAATAGTCGTTTGGTAATGACTATTTAGGATTAAGCCCAGTGGGCAATTCATCTCACCTAGTCCCTAAAGATAGGAAAATATTAATAATGATATGGGCCATAGAATGAAGAAAATATAAAATTGTGATATATTAATAAATAAAGGAATGAAGGCTTTTTAAGTTGGGTTCAGGATTCATATCCAGGCCACATTGCGACAGCTTTGTGTAGACACCTAATTTTGTTTAGGCCCTCTTTCCTTGATAATCTAAAAAATCCAAGATTAAGAATTTAGTAGCTGCCTAATAAGGGTAGATTTTCTTTAGGTGAAATGAACATTTTTAAGACCTATTTACCTATGTTTAAATGACTATAGTTACACGTGACAAAATTAGCAAATTTCAAGGGTCGTACATTATAAATCTTGGATAAAAAAATAAATTTCAAGGTGAAAAACTACTTTTTTAATTTTATGCTTGTGAAATTTTGGAAATTTTTTTTGCGGATGCTATCACGATCAAATTCCCACTTTTAAGAAGCGTTTGAGAATTTTTCATAAAATTTGGGAAGTTGACGCCATCGCATATCTTTACTGATACCAATGTAGTCTTTATGCCAATACTCACTCTGAAAATTATTAAAGGAAAAATTTGTATTAGCATTTTTTACCTCGAGGTATCAAGTTGTCAATTTTAAGACTTAAATTTAAATTTTTCACAGTACCGCGAGTATTATATTCTCGAAATTTTGTTAGTAAAAATTATCGAATTTCAATTTTTCATCTTTATCATTTTTATAAATTTATATTTTGATTAATGTGTTGGATAACATTCATTTTTATAGAATTTGAACACATTTTTGGAATTTTCTTTTTTTTCAAGTTACATAGCTTTCTATTTCGTAAATTTTTTTCAAGGGGATTTTTTTGAGTTCATAATTTTTAAAACTCTTCAAATGTTTTCATTAAATTCATAATAAATTAGCTCTTGAAAATTTAATTTATTTTATGTGTTTTGCATTTTTTTAGATGATAATTTTCTTCTTAAAGGTTTTTTGCTTGTAAAATTTTATGAGTTTGAAATTTTTAATTACCTTTTTCTTGCACATAAAATTTTTAGAAAATTCATTTTTTTATTTTTAAATGAAAATTTTATTAATTTTACTTTTAATTGGCCAAATTTATTTTTTTCTATTTCATGGGTCGTAAAACTTTTAAATTTTTTGAATAGGCCTAATAAGCCTATTAATTTTTTAAAAGGCCTAATGAGCCCATTTTTGTTTTTTAAATATGCTCAAAAACCTTAATTTGATTAAAATTTTAATTAAATTTGTTATGTGGAATTTTTGTTATTTGAATACATAATTTTTAATTTATTATAATTTAGTACCTATAATTTATTTTCACTCAAATTAAAATTTTTTTGTCTCTTATGTCTCTAGAGTTTGATGATGTCATGCATTTGAGGGATGGACTTTGATTCTAAAAAAAATGATGCAAAGAAAAGGTTTTCCTATGAAACTAAAGCATTAATATCATATATCCAATAAGAGGAACATGTTCTTGCACCTAATCACAAGAACAATGGAAATTATTATGAGAATCCTTGTTCGTTTTATTTGCGAGACAAGCTTTGAGTTTGAGGAAAATGGTGTAAGGAAAAGTTTTCATGTGAAACCAAAGCATCAATATCATGTGTCCTAATACGGAGAATGTGTTTTTATAGCTCAATCACATAGAGAATGGCAATTATTTCTAGAATTCATGTGTGTCTCATTTAAAGGATGAACTTTGATTTAGAGGAAAATAGTGGAAAGAAATGCTTTTATTGCGATACCAATGCATCATATTATGTATCCTAATAAGGAGAAAGTGTTTTTGTAATCCACTCGCAAATAGAATGGCGATTAATATAGAAATCCATAGTTGTCTCATTTGAAGGATGAACTTTGATTCGAAGGAAAATGCTACAGAGAAAAGCTTTTCTTGCAAAACTAAAGCATCAATATTGTGTATCCCAATGAGAATACTATGTTCTTGTAGCCCAAAAGAAAGATTGGAGATTATTATGACAATCCATGTTTATCACTTTTGAGAAACAAACTTTGATTCCAATGAAAATGGTCGAAAGAAGTTTTTCTTATGAAATAAAAGCACCAACATTGTGTATCCCATTAAGAACATGTTTTTGTATCCCAATCACATAGAGAATGACGTTTATTGCTAGAATCTATGTTCGTCTTATATGAAGGATGGATTTTGATTCAACAAAAAATGGTGGAAAGAAAAATATTTTTTACGAAACCAATGCATGAATGTCATGTATCCCAATGAAGAAAATGTGTTTTTATAGCCCAATCACAAAAAGAATAGGATTATTACCAGAATCCATGCTTGTCTCATTTGAGGGATGAACTTTGTTTCTAAGGAAAATGGTGGAAAAAAAAAATTTTTTTGACGAAATCAAAGCATGAATATTATGTATCCCTATAAGGAGAAAGTGTTCTTGTAGCCTAATCATGAAAGTAATGGAGATTATTATGAGAATCTTTATACATCTTTTTTGCAAGATGAACTCAGAATTTGAGGAAAATGGTGGGAAAAAAAGCTTTCTTACAAAACCAAATGATTAATATCGTGTATCTTAATGAGGAAAAAGTGTTATTGTAGTCCAATCACATAGAGAATGGCGATTATGTCAAAATCCATGTATATCTCATTTAAGGGATAAACTTTAATTCAAAAGAGAATTGTGGAAAGAAAAGCATTTTTATCATGTATCCCAATGAAAAGATTATGTTTCTTGCAACAAAAAGAAAGAAGATTAATACCAGTATGCATGTTTCTCTTATTTAATGGATAGACTTGATTCCAAGCAAAATTGTGAAAAGAAAAGCTTTTCATGGGAAACCAAAACATCGATATAGTGTACCCTAGTAAGGAAAATATGGTTATGATGGCCAACCATAAAAAAAAATAGAGATTATTACATGTATCTATGTTTGTCTCATTTAACAGACAAAATTTAATTCTAAGAAAAATGGTGGAAAGAAAATCTTTTCCTTAGAAAGAAGCCTTAGTATCGTTTATCCCAATTAGGAGAAAATATTTATGGTGGTTGATCAAAAAAAGAATTCAAATTATTATGAGTATCCACATTTGCCTCATTTGATGGATAAACTTTGATTCTAAAAAAATGGTGGAAAGAAAAGCTTTTCTTGAGAAACCAAATTATCAATATTGTGTATCCCAATAAGGACAATGTGTTTATGGTAGCCAATCACAAAAAGAATAGAGATTATTATGAGTATCCATGTTTGTCTCCTCTAACAAACAAACTTTGATTCTTTGAAAAATTATGGAAAAAAAAGAATTTTAATGGAAGCCAAAGCATCAATATCATGTATTCTAATAAAGAGAACATGTTTATGATGGCCAATAACAAAAGAATCGACATTATTGCAAGCATCAATGTTTGTCTTATTTAATGGACGAAATTTAAATCTAAGAAAAATAGGGGAAAAAAGCTTTTCTTATGAAAGTAAAGATTAATATCATGCATCCCAATGAGGAGAATGTGTTTACAGTGATCGATCACAAAAAAATGGAAATTATGATGAGTATCCACATTTGTCTCATTTAACAGATAAACATTGATTCTAAGGAAAATAGTGGAAAAAAAGCTTTTCTTGTGAAACCAGATCACCAATATCGTGTATCCTAATAAGGAAAGTGTATTCATGGTGCCTAATCATAGAAAAAAGAAGATTATTAGGAGTGTCGATGTGTATCTCATTTGATAAATGAACTTTGATTCTAAGGAAAATAGTGGGAAGAAAAGCTTTTCTAATAAAACCAAAGCATCAATATCGTGTCTCCCAAAGAGTAGAATGTGTTCATGGAGCCTAATCACAAAAAGAATGAAGATTATTATAATAATCTATATTTTATCCTATTTAACAGAGGAACTTTGATTCTAAGGAAAATGGTGGAAAGAAAGGCTTTTCTTGCGAGCCTAAAGCATAAATATCATGTATCCTAATGAGGAGAATGTGTTCATTGTGTCCAATCATAAAAAAAGATTATTATGATTATTGATGTTTGCCTCATTTAACAAACAAGCTTTGATTCCAAGGAAATGGTGGAAAGAAAAGCTTTTCTTGTGAAACTAAAGCATCAATGTTGTGTATTCTAATAAGCAAAATGTGCCTATGGTGGCCAATCATAAAAAGAATGAAAATAATTACAGGTATCCATGTATATCTTGTTTAACAAACGAACTTTGATTTTAAGGAAAATGGTGAATTTTCTTGGGAAACCAAAGCATTAATATCATGTATCCCAATGAGTAGAATATGCTTACGGTGGCCAATCACGTACAGAATAGAAATTAATTAGGTACCTATGTTTATCTTATTTAATGGATGAACTTTGATTCTAAGGAAAATGGTGGAAAGAAAAGCTTTTCTTGGGAAACCAAAGCATTAATATCATGTATCCCAATAAGAAGAATATGTTTATGATGGCCAATCGTAAAAAAACGAAAATTGTTATAAGTATCCATGTTTGTCTTATTTGATAGATAAACTTTGATTTTATTGAAAATGGTGGAAAGAAAAGCTTTTCTTAGGAAACCAAAGCATCAATATTGTGCATCTTAATAAGAAGAATGTGTTTAAGATGGCCAATCACCAAAGGATGGAAATTATTATACGTATCCATGTTTGTCTCCTTTGATAGACAGACTAATTCTATGAAAATAATGGAAAGAAAAGCTTTTCTTATGAAGCCAAAGCATCGATACATGTATCCCAATGAGGAGAATGTGTTCTTGGTGCTCAATCACAAAAGGAAAAGAGATTGTTACGAGTATCCATGTTTGTCTCATTTGATGGATAAACTTTGATTTTAAGAAAAATGGTGAAAATAAAGGCTTTCCTTGCGAAAGCAAAGCATTAATATCATGTATCCCAACGAGGAGAATTGTTTATGATGGCCAATCACAAAACAATGGAAATTATTATGAGTATCCATTTTTGTCTTATTTGATAGATGAGATTTGATTCTAAGAAAATGGTGGAAAGAAAAACTTTTCTTGCAAAACCAAAGCATTAGTATCATGTATCCTAAGAAGGATAATGTGTTCACGGTGCCCAATAACAAAAAGAAAGTAGATTATTACGAGTATCCATGATTGTCTCATTTGATGGATGAACTTTGATTCTAAGGAAACTGTGCAAGAAAAAGTTTTTCTGGGGAAATCAAAGCACTAGTATCGTCTATCCCAGTAAGGAGAACAAGTTTTATGGTGGCTAATCATAAAAAGAATGGAGATTATTGCGAGTATCAATGTTTGTATTATTTAACATATGAACTTTGATTCTAAACAAAATGGTGGAAGGAAAAGCTTTTCTTGCAAAACCGAGGGATGTGTCCAAATAGGGAAAATGTGTTCATGGTGCTCAATCACAAAAAGAATAGAGTTTATTACAAGAATCCATGTATGTCTCATTTGATGGATGAACTTTGATTATAAAGAAAATGGTGGAAAGAAAAACTTTTAATGGGAAACCAAAGCATTAATAATATGTATCCCAATAAGGAGAACGTGTTTAAAGTTACCAATCACAAAAAGAATAAAAATTATTATGATATCCATGTTCATGTCATTTAACGGATAAACTTTGATTCTAATAGAATGGTATTAAAAAAAGCTTTTATTGTGATACGAAAACATCAATATCATGTATCCTATGAGGAGAATGTGTTTACAGCAGCCAATTACAAAAAAAAAATGGAAATTATCATGAGTATCCATGTTTGTCTCATTTGACAAACAAACTTTGATTCTAAGGAAAATGGTGGAAAAAAAAAAGCTTTTCTTACGAAACCAAAGCATCAATATCATGTATCCCAATGAGGAGAATGTGTTCAGGATGCCCAATCACAAAAAGAATGGAGGTTATTATGAGAATCCATGCTTGCCATATTTCATGGAAGAACTTTGATTCTAAAGAAAATGGTGCAAAGAAAAGTGTTTCTTAGGACACTAAAGCATTAATAACTTGTATTGCAGTGAATATAATATATTTATGGTGGCCAATCACAACAAGAATAGATATTGTTTTGAGTATCCATTCTTTTTCCATTTGACAAATGAACTTTGATTTTAAAGAAAATGATGGAAAGAAAGGTTTTTCTTGCAAATCCAAGGCATCAATATCGTGCACCCTAATAAACAGAATGTGCTCATTTTACCTCATCACAAAATGAAAAGAGATTATTAAGAGTATCCTTGTTTTTTTCATTTGAAAGATAAACTTTAATTCTATGACAAATGGTGGAAAAAAAGGTTTTCTTGGGAAAAAGTATTAATATCATGTATCCCAATAACAAAAGAAATGGAGATTATTACAAGTATCCATATTTGCCTCATTTAACAGATGAACTTTGATTCTAAGGACAATGGTGGGACAATAAGCTTTTCTTAGGAAACTAAAGCACCAATATCATGTATCACAATAAGGCAAATGTGTTTACAATTGCTAGTCATGAAAAAAAGGGAATTGTTATTAGTATTCAAGTTTGTCTCATTAATAGATGAACCTTGATTTTAAGAAAAAAAAAAGGGGAAAAAAACCTTTCCTGTGAAGCCAAAGCATCAATATCATGTATCCCAAGGAGGAAGACGTGTTCATGGTGACTAATCATAAAAAAAAAAGAGATTATTACGAGTATCCATGTTTCTCTCATTTAACAAATAAGCTTTAATTCTAAGGAAAAAGCTAGCAAGAAGAGCTTTTCTTGCAAAACCAAAGCATGAATATCGTACATCCCAACGAAGAGAACATCTACAGAGGCCAACCATAAATGGAATGAAAATTATTACATATATCTATCTTTATCTTATTTGACGGATAAATTTTAATCCTAAGAAAATGGTGGAAGTAAAGCTTTCTTAGCAAAACCAAAGCATCAAGATCGTGTATCCCATTGAGAAGAATGTGCTCACAATGCACAATCATGAAAATAATGGAAATTATTGTGGGCATCCATGTTTGTCTCATTTGATAGACAAACATTGATTCTGAAGAAAATGGCCTAAAGAAAAGTTTTGTCTTGGAAGCTAAAGCATTAATATCATGTATCCCAATAAAGAGAATGTGTTTACAATGGCCAATAACAAAAATAATGGAAATTATTATGAGTATCCATGTTTGTCTTATTTAACGGATGACTTTGATTCCAAGAAAATGGTGGAAAGAAAAGCTTTTCTTGCGAAAACTAAAACATCAATATCATGTATCCTTAAAAGAAGAACATTTTTGTAGTGGCCAATTACAAAAAGAATGGAAATTATTACGAGTATCCATACTTGTCTTATTTAAAAAAAAAACTTTAATTCAAAGGGAAATAGAGGAATGAAAAACTTTCTTGGAATACTAAAGCTTCAATATTGTGTATCTCAATAAGGAGGATATGTTTACAGTGGCCAATGACAAAAAGAAATTGAAAATTATTATAAGTATCTATGTTTACCTTATGTAACGGATGAACTTTGGTTCTAAGGAAAATGGTGGAAGAAAAAGCTTTTCCTACGAAGCCAAAACATTAATATCGTGTGTCCCAATAAGGAGAACATGTCCATGGTCCCTAATCACAAAAAGAATCGAGATTATTATAAAAATCCATGTTTGTCTTATTTTACAAATAAACTTTGACTCTAAGAAAATGATGGAAAAAAAAGCTATTCTTAGGAAACCAAAGCATCAATATCGTGTATAGAAATGAGGATAATGTATTTATGGTGTCCAGTCAAAAAAAGAATGGAAATTATTACAAGTATCCACACTTGTCTCACGCGGTAAATGAACTTTTATTGTAAGGAAAACAGGAGAAAAAAAGGCTTTTCTCATAAATCCAAAGTATCAATATTATGTATCCTAGTGAGGAGAATATTGTTATGCCTAATCAAAAAAGGAAAGGAGATTATTACGAATATCCTTGTTTGTCACAATTAATGGACAAACTTTAACTCAATGAAAAATGTTGGAAAGAAAAGATTTTCATGTAAAACCAAATCATCAATACCATGAATCCTAATGAGGAGAACATGTTTATGGTGTCCAATCACAAAATGTTTAGAGATTTTTAGAAAAAAACTATGTGTGTCCCATTTGATGAATAATTTTGATTCTAAGGAAAATGGTAGAAAGAAAAGCTTTTCTTGGAAGACCAAAGAATCAATCTTATGTTTATGGTAGCCAGCCACAAAAAGAATAGAAATTATTAAGAGTATCCATGTTTGTCTCATTTGACGGATGAACTTTGGTTCTAAGAAAATGATGGAAAAAAAGCTTTTCTTATGAAACCAAAGTCTCCATATCATGTATCCTAGTGAGAAGAACATGTTCATGGTCCTTAATCACAAAAAGAAAGCAGACTATTAGGAGTGTCCATGTTTGTCTCATTGAACGGACAAACTTTGATTCTAAGGAAAATAACAGAAAGAAAAAATTTTCTTGTAGAACCAAAGAATCAATATCAAGAAGTATCCTAGTGAGGAAAATGTATTTTTGGTGGCCAATCACTAAAAGAACATAGATTATTACAAGTATTCATGTTTCTTTCATTTGACTAACATACTTTGATTCTAAGTAAAATATGGGAAAGAAAAGCTTTTCCCTAGAAATCAAAGCTTCAATATTGTATATCATAATTAGAAGAATGAGTTTATGATCACCAATCATAAAAAAGAGGAGATTATTATGAGTTTCAATGTTTGTCTCATTTGATGAGTGATTTGATTCTAAGGAAAATAGGGGGAAAAAAATTTTCTTAGGAAATCAAAGCATTAATATTGTGTATCCAAATGAGGAGAACGCGTTTATAGTGGCCAATCAAAAAAAGAGTGGAAATTATTACAAGTATCAATGTTTGCCTCATTTGATGGACGAGCTTATAGTTTGAGGAAAACAGTGGAAAGAAAGTTATTTCCTACGAAACCAAAGCATCAATATTATGTAGCCTAATGAGGAAAACATTATCTTTGTGGCTAATCACGAAAAAAGTTAAGATTATTATGAGAATCCATGTATGTCTCTTTTGATGGGCAAACTTTGATTCCAAGGAAAATGGTGGAAAAAAGCTTTTCTTGTGAAACCAAAGCATCAATATTGTGTATCCCAATGAGAAAAACAGGTTTATGGTGGCCAATCACAAAAAGAATGAAAATTATTAAGAGTATCCATGTTTATCTTATTTAATGAATAAACTTTGATTCTAAGGGAAATGGCGAAAAGCAAAGCTTTGGGAAATCAAAGCATCAATATTGTGTATACCAATAATGTATTCTTGGTGCCCAATCATAAAAAGAAAGGAGATTACCAAGAGTATCCATGTGTGTCTCATTTGATAGACGAGCCTTAATGCTAGGGAAAATGGTGAAAAGAAATGCTTTTCTTGGGAAACCAAAGCATCAACATCGACTATCCCAAAGGGAAAAACTTGTTTATGGTGGCCAATCACAAAAAAAATAGAGAGTATTACGAGTATCCATGTTTGCCTCATTTGATGGATAAGTTTTGATTGCAAAGAAAATGGTGGAAAGAAAAGCTTTACTTGAGAAATCAAAGCATCAATATCATGTATCCCAAAAAGGAGAATGTGTTTACATTGGTTAATCAAAAAATGAATGGAAAATTTAGGAATATCCATTTTTTTCATATTTGATAGACAAATTTTGATTCTAATACAATAGTTGTAAGAAAAACTCTTATCATGAAATCAAAGCATCAATATCATGTATCCCAATTAGGAGAATGGGTTCATGGTGCCCAATCACAAAAATAATGGAGATTATTATGAGTATCCATGTTTGTCTCATTAAGCAGATGAACTTTAATTCTAAGGAAAATAATGGAAAAAAATTTTTTTCTTGCAAAAACAAAGCATCAATATCATATATCCCAATGAGAAGAACATGTTTATGATGGCCTATCACCAAAAGGAATGGAAATTATTATGGGTACTAGTTTTGTTTCATTTTGAGGGATAAACTTATATTTTAAGGAAAACAACACAAAAAATTTTTTTCTTGCGAAACCAAAACATCAATATTGTGTATCCTAATGAGGAGAACATGTCCATGGTGCCTAAATCACAAAACAAAAGAAAAATTGTTAAGAGTATCCATGTTTGTCTCATTTGATGAACAAACTTTGATTCTAGTGAAAATGGTGGAAAGAAAAGCTTTTCTTGCGAAACCAAAGGATAAATATCATGTATCCTAATGAGTAGAATATGTTTATGGTGCCTAATCACAAAAAAATGGAGATTATTATGAGTATGCATGTTTCTCAAATTTAAGGGATGAACTTTGATTCTAAGAAAAATGGTGGAAAAAAAAGCTTTTCTTGTGAAACCAAAGCATCAATATCGTGTATCCTAATGAGGAAAATGCATTTATGGAGGTCAATCACCAAAAAAAAAATTGTTACAAGCATCCATGTTTATCTTGTTTGACAAATAAACTTTAACTCCAAGAAAATGGTGTAAAGAAAAACTTTCCTTGCAAAACTAAAGCTTTAATATTATGTATCCTAATTTGGAGAACATGCTCACTGTGCCTAATCAGGGAAAGAATAGAGATTATTATGAGAATCCATTTATGTCTTATTTGATGGATGAACTTTTATTCTAAGGATAATGGTAGAAAGAAAAGCTTTTCTATGGAAAACAAAGCATCAATATCATGTATCCCAAAAAGGAGAATGTGTTTATGGCAGCCAATCACAAAAAGAATGGAAATTATTTAGAGCATCCATGTTTCTCTTATTTCATGGATGAACTTTAATTTTAATGAAAACTACAAAAAGAAAAACTTTTCTTATGAAGCCAAAGCATTTATATTGTGTGTGCCAAAGTGGGGAATAGGTTCATGACGCCCAATCAGAAAAAGAAAGGAGATTATAATGAGTATCCATATTTGTCTCATTTGATGGATGAACATTGATTCTAAGGAAAATGGTGGAAAATAAACTTTTCTTGGGAAACCAAGGCATCAATATCATGTATCCTAGCAAGAAGAGCATGTTTACCATGGCCAATCACAAAAAGAGTGGAGATTATTATGAGTATTCATGTGTATCCCATTTGATGGGCAAACTTTGATTCTAAGGAAAATGGTGAAAAGAAAAGCTTTTCTTGGGAAACCAAAGCATCAATATCATGTATCTAGAAAGAAGAATGTGTTTATGGAGCCAATTACAAAAGGAATGGAAATTATTAGGAGCATCCATATTTTGCTTATTTCATGGATAAACTTTAATTCTAATAAAAATAGTTGAAAGAAAAGCTTTTCTTGTGAAACATGTATGCCAAAGTGGGGAACGGGTTCATGGTCCCCAATCACAAAAGGGAAAGAGATTATAATGAGTATCAATGTTTCTCTCATTTGACAAATGAATTTTGATTCTAAAGAAAATAGGGGAAAGAAAAGTTTTTCATGGGAAACCAAAGCATCAATATTGTGTATTCCAATAAGAAAAACATGCTTACAGTGGCCAATCACAAAAAGAGTAGAGATTGTTACAAGTATCCATGTTTATCTCGTTTAAGGGATGAATTCTAAAGAAAATGGTGGAAAGAAAAGCAGTTCCTTCAAAACCAAAGAATCAATATCATGTATCTCAATGAGGAAAACTTGTTTATGGTGGCCAATTACAAAAAAGAATGGAAATTAATATAAGTATTCCATGTTTGCCACAATTAATGGATAAACTTTGATTCTAAGGAAAATAATGGAGAGAAAAGCTTTTCATGCAAAACCAAAGCATCAATACTATGTATCCCAATGAGGAGAACATGTTCATGGTACCCAATCACAAAAAGAGTAAAGATTACTATAAGAATCCATGTTTATCTTGTTTGATGAATGAACTTTGATTCTAAGAGAAATAGTATAAAGAAAAACTTTTCTTCGGAAACTAAAGCATCAATATCATGTACACCAATAAGGAAAGTGTATTTTTGGTGGCTAATCACAAAAAAATGGAAATTATTATGAGTATCCTTGTTTATCTCATTTGATAGAGGAAGTTTAATTCTAAGGGAATAGGTGGAAAAGAAAGCTTTACTTGTGAAGCCAAAGCATCAATATCATGATCCTAATAAGAAAAATGTGATTATTATGCCCAATCATAAAAAGAAAAGAGATTTTTATAAATGCCCAGGTTTGTCTCATTTGACTGATGAACTTTACTAGTGGTGAAAAAAAAAGCTTTTCATGGGAAACCAAAGTATCACTATCATGTATCCTAATGAGGAGAACATGTTTATGGTGGCCAATCACAAAAAGAATAGAGATTATTACGAGTGTCCATGTTTGTCTTATTTGATAGATAAACTTTGATTATAAGGAAAATGGTCGAAAGAAAAACATTTCATGGGAAACCAAAGTATCAATATCATATATCCAATGAGAAGAACTTATTTACGGTGGCCAATCACAAAAAAATGGAGATTATTACAAGTGTCTGTGTGTGTCTCATTTGACAGATGACCTTTGAGATTAGGGAAAATGGTGAAAAAAAGCATTAATATCATGTATCCCAATGAGAAGAATATGTTTATGGTGGCTAATCACAAAAAGAGTGGAGCTTATTACGAGTATTTTGCTTTGTCTTATTTGAAGGATGAACTATGATTCTATGGAAAATAGTGGAAATAAAAGCTTTTCTTAGGAAACCAAAACGTCAATCTTGTGTATCCTAATAAGGAAAAAATGTTTACGGTGGCCAATCATAAAAAGAGGAGAAATTAATGCAAGTATTATTTGATGGACAAACTTTGATTCTAAAGAAAATGTTGGAAGGAAAAGCTTTTCCTATGAAACCATAGCATCAACATCATGTACACCACTGAAGAGAACATGTTCGTGGTGCCCAATCACAAGAAGATGGGAGATTATTATGAGAATCTATGTTTTGTCTTATTTGACAAACAAACTCTTATTCTAAGAAAATGGTGAAAGAAAAACTTTTTCATGGGAAACTAAAGCATCAATATTGTGTATCCTCTTGAGGTATGGTGAACAGCCATAAAAAGAATGGAAATTATTACAAGTATCTATGTTTATCTCATTTGAAAACAAACATTGATCTAAGGAAAATGGTTGAAAAAAATATTACTTGCGAAATGAAAGCACCAATATCATGTATCCTAGTAAGAAGAACGCATTCATTATGCCTAATCACAAAAGGAAAGGATATTATTATGAGTATCCACGTTTATGTCATTTCACTGATAAACTTTGCTCTTAAGGAAAATAGTGGAAGGAAAAAGTTTTCATGGAAAATGTAAGCATCACTAGTGTGTAATCCAATGAAGAAAACATATTTATGGTGGCCAATCATAAAAAGAATAGAGATTATTATGAATATCAATGTTTTTCTGATTTGATTCTAAGGAAAATAGGGAAAAAAAAGATTTTCTTGGGAAACCAAAGCATCAAAATCGTGTATCCAAATGAGGAAGAAGTTTTTATGGTGGCCAATCACAAAATGAATGAAAATTAGTATGAGTACCCATGTTTGTCTTATTTGACAAACAAACATTGATTTTAAGGAAAATTGTGGAAAAAAAGCTTTTCATAAGAAACCAAGGCATTAATATTATGTATCCCAATAAGGAGAATGAGTTCATGGCGGCCAATCACAAAGGGAATAGAGATTATTACTGGAATCCATGTTTGTTCCACTTGATAGACAAGCTTTGATTCTAAGAACAATAAAGGATAAAAAAGCTTTTCTTGGGAAAGAAAAGCATCAATACCAATTATCCCAATGAGGAGAACATGTTTACAGTGACTAATCATAAAAAGAATGGAAATGATAATGAGTATCCATGTTTGACTAATTTGACAAACGAACCTTGATTCTAAGAAACTGGTGGAATGAAAAGCTTTTCTTGTGAAGCCAAAGCATCAATATTGTGTATCCTAATGAGAAACTGGTGGAATGAAAAGCTTTTCTTGTGAAGCCAAAATGTATTCATGGCGCCTAATGATAGAGAGGAAGGAGATTATTACGAGTATCCATGTTTACCTTATTTGAAAAGTAAACTTTTATTCTAGGGAAAATGGTTGATAGAACTACTTTCCTATGAAATTGAAGCTTTAATGTTATGTATCCCAATGAGGAGAATTTTATTCATGGTAGCGAATCACAAACTCAATACAGGTTATTATAAGAATCCATGTTTGTCTCATTTGATGGATGAATTTTGATTCTAAGGAAAATGGTGGAGAAAAAAGCTTTCTTGGGAAACCAAAGCATCAGTATTATGCATCCCAATAAGGATAACGTGTCTATAGTGGCCACTCAAAAAATGAATGGAAATTATTACAGGTATCCATGCTTGTCTCATTTGATGGATGAACTTTAATTTTAAAGAAAATGATGGAAAAAAAGCTTTACTTGCTAAACCAAAGCATCAATATCATGTGTCCTAATAAGTGGAATGTATTCATTGTGCCTAATTGCCAAAAGAAATGAGATTATTATGAGTATCCATGTTTGTTTCATTTCACTGATGAACTTTGCTTGAAGGAAAATGATGAAAAGAAAAGCTTTTCATAGGAAACTAAAACATCACTATCGTGTATTCTAATGAGGAAAACTATTTATGGTGGCCAATCACAAAAAGAATCAAGATTATTATCGATGTTCATCTCATTTGAGAGAAGAGCTTTAATTCTAAGAAAAATAGTGTAAAGAAAAATATTTTATGGGAAACCAAAGTATCAATATCTTGTATCCCAACGAGGAGAATGTGCACAAAAAGAATGAAGGTTATTACGAGCATCCATATTTGTCTCACTTAATAGATAGACTTTAATTCTAAGGAAAATAGGGGAAAGAAAAGCTTTTCTTAGGAAACCAAAGATTGACCATCATGTATCCAAATAAGGAAAAAGTGTTTATAATTGCCAATCACAAAAGTAATGGAAATTATAACAAGTATTCTTGCTTGTCTTGTTTGACAAATGAACTTTGACTCTAAGGAAAATGGGGGAAATAATAGCTTTTACTACAAAAACAAAGCTTC
Source organism: Adansonia digitata (assembly GCA_029448705.1). Lineage (NCBI taxonomy): Eukaryota > Viridiplantae > Streptophyta > Magnoliopsida > Malvales > Malvaceae > Adansonia > Adansonia digitata. The sequence continues at coordinate 5,298 of JAQSVH010160149.1, read as the reverse complement.
AATATTATGTATCCCAGTAAGAGAATGTGTAGAATCAATGTTCATCCAATAAATAAGACAAATATGGACGCTCGTAATAATCTCCATTCCTTTGTGATTGACTAACACAAACACATTTCGCTCATTGGTTACACAATATTGATGCTTTGGTTTTGGACGAAAAGCTTTTCCTTCTGCCATTTTTGTTAGAATCAAAGTTCATCCGTCAAATACGACAAACATGGATATTCATAGTAATATCTTTTCTTTTTGTGATACGAGATTTAATCATTGGGAGACACAATACTGATGCATTGGCCTTACTGCAAAACCTTTTCTTTTCACCATTTTACTTAAAACCAAAGTTTGTCCGACAAATGAGACAAACATGGATACTCGTAATAATCTTCATTCTTTTTGTGATTAACCACCATAAACACATTTTCCTCATTGGTATATAGGATATTGATACTTTGGTTTTGCAGTAAAAGCTTTTCTTTCCATCATTTTCATTAGAACCAATGTTCATCTCTCAAATGAGACAAACATGGATACTCATGATAATCTGTATTCTTTTTGTGATTGGGCACCATAAATACATTCTCCATATTAAGATACATGGCATTGACATTTTAGTTTCCTGTGAAAAGCTTTTCATTCCACCATTTTCCTTATAGTCAAGTTCAATCACCAAAAAATACTACCATGGATTTCTTATAGTATTCTACACTCTTTTGTGATTGACCACCATGTACATGTTCCTCTTATTTAGATATGTGATATTGATGCTTTGGCTTCACGGTAAAAGCTTTCCTTTTCACCATTTTTGTTAGAATCAAAGTTCATCTAACAAATGAGACAAACATGGATACTCATAATAATCTTCATTCTTTTTGTGATTGACCAACATAAACATGTTTTGCTTATTGGTTTACACAATATTGATTTTGTTTCAGAGGGAAAGCTTGTTTTTTCGCCATTTATGTTAATGTCGCCACGTGCTCGACCTTTAAAACTTCAGACAATCCAAAGGGCATATCATGCTTGACTTAAAATAAATGATTGTTCATTATGATCGAGCCTTTAAGTTATCTAATTATTGGGACTTGGATTAGGCATAATAATGGGGAGCAAAGGGAAGAGACCATCGGGTGAATTGCTCATCCAACTAGTCTCCGATGACCACCATGAAATGGCTATAAATTTAGAGTCGCCACCAATCATTTTAGGCTAGGCAAGATCAGATGCCTATTGAAAACAATATCATGAGTTACAAAACACAAAACATTAATTTCAGGGCTGCGAAGTCTAAAGATTCGTTGGTTGGGCTCGAGAGTTGGTTATATGCAGGGAAGGACGAGCCTCCCCACGATGCTCGAAATCGATACCTATTAACTATGTTTCACTTTGGTCTCGGTTAAATCAATTCCGTTTGTCTCTATTTAGATATAATCCTCTTTAACGTATGAAGTTTTTGAAAGTGTAAATTCAAGATTTCTTTTATTAAGGAAAATTAGATCAGCTTTACGCTTTGGAGATGTGAGGAACGAAGAGATTTTTTATGAAAATGATGTCCAGATTGGATTTTAAAAATTGGATGTTTTGTATTACACATTGGAGAGATACCAATATGAAACATTGCCTTATAAATTTTATTAGAAAATGAAATTTAAATATGAATGCACAATAATACTATAGAAGGAAACAAGTTAGTGAGACAAAAAATAAGAAATATAATAATATCATAAACAAGCAATCACAAACAAAAGAACATATAAAAAGAGAGGGGCAATCGAAATATATCTCATAATTGCCTTTGATTATTGAAGAATAACCTAGATGACAATTTTAGAGCTTGGTCTAGAATTGATGGTAACGTGAAGAACAAAGATGATTTTTGTCAAAATAATTTAAGGCATCCAAAAGAGAGAAAATTTTAAGTTTTTGAGGTAAAAGTGGGGTTAGAGTATCCCCTCGGAGAAGTCAAGTTGGAGTGTTCGTAAAATATAGTTATAAAAATGGTTAGGAATAAAGAAAAAATTTGTATCTTTTTTTTTAAAAAGGGTTAGAGTATCTTTTAGAGTAGTGGGGTTGGAGTATCCCCAAAGCTAGCAAAACATTTAGGAACAAGAAAAAAATTTAAACTTTAATTAAAGAAATAGGGTTAGAGTATCCCTTTTTGAACAATAGAGTTAGAGTATCTCCACTAGTGAAAATTTTAATATGAAATCCTATTTTTTCTATTTTAATCTTGATCAGAGTCAAAAGATTTTGACATTGTGAGAGAGACTAAACGGGTGTATTTCGATACATCCAAACATCTTGATAAAATAAGATTTAGAAATTCGATTGAAAAAAGCGAGCAACATCATGTCAGCTCTAGTTTTTGATGTTTTTGGTGTATTCATATGCTTCAAAGGGTAAATGAGGTATTGTTAGAAAGGTACCTCTACAAGGTTTAAAATAAAAATAGTATGAAAATTGTAGAAGATCACTTTCTAGATAGAATTAATTTTTAAACTTACGTCGATCTTAACACTGGTAGCATGTACAAGGAAAAAGACATGATGGAATCTAAAAAATCATTCCAAGCTTTTCTGGAATTGTTAGATCATTAACAATACCTTTCTTAAAAGGTGTTTTTCTAAACTTTTTATGAAAAATATTTAACAATTTCATAAAAATCAGCTAATGGGCCAAAGTGGCCTACATAGAATGTTGCATGCTGGTTCTAGGGGTTCCAAATAGCAAAGATTCAAAAAATCGTAACTCCCTCATCTAGGATGATCTAAAGGCAAGTAAGACATCGTTAGAAAGATAATTCGATTCCCTTAAAGGAAACAATCATAGAACAAACAAAGGAAATATTTTGTAGCTCAAAAACAATTTTTTAAGCTCGGACTACAGTGCTGCTAAAGCAAAAACAAGGGGATTATTTAATATTCTAAATTTTTAAAGATAGACTTGGGTCTAGGACTTCTGAACATCCACAACAGAAGTTAAAACACAAGCTTTACAAATTCATTCAATAATCCAGAGTAGTTTGGGATAATGGAACAACCCGTTGACCATGTCACTAAAAAAACATGAAACTCAAGATCAAGGATTGATATTAAAAATGATCTCTTTTATTTTGAAAAATAAGCTTACTCCACCATGAATCCGATTGAAGTGTTTATCTACCCTCAAGATTGGAAAACCAACTTTACTAAAGCATTAAATCCATGCTATTCTTTAACTATTGGAGGTAGCATGAACTTAACTTGGGGATTTCTTTTAGAAAATCAAATTTTTAACAAACAAACATGCATCTTGACAGGAATGACATAAAGAAACATAATGTGCACTAAGATGAACAAGGACAAATCATGCAAACACACACTAGTGACATGTTAACATGGAAATAGGTGACAAAAATCTCAGAAGATGACAAGTAAGGTGGATGAACTCATTTAAACAAAAGAATACGAGCTAAAATTGTCAAGATAGCATTTTTATGTCATTAGACTTCTTAAAACACAAGAAATTGCATGAACATATATAAGACATGTTAAGGTGGACATTTAATCATGTGTAAGCATGTGAAAATAGATGAAATATGATGCAAAATACATAGATAAGGGGGCAGATTTGATGTTAGAATGAAAGACAAGATGTTTATCCTACCATGCAACATCAAGGCAACAAAAAAGCATCAACACTCTAAGACTGCAACAAAAGAGGTAGCAACAATGCATAAAAGCTTTAAAAGGGATATGGCAACATAAAGAGGTCACTAGGATGATGAAAATAATGGAAAATCATAGAATATGCAGAGTCAAGAGGAGGGAATATACCAAAAGTTTCAAGCTTCAGCCTTTTCTTCGAACAACAGTTTTGAACTTCACCTTTTTAGATTAAACAACAAAAGAGAGATGAAAAGGAGGGGCTTTTTAGTTAGGTATGGATAAAGGGGTTTTGAGAGGGACTATGAATCAAATGAAGGTTTTTGGAAGGACTTTTGTGATGGTTTTAAAAGGATCCAAAAATAGAGAAGATTTTTTTTGTTTTTGGTGGAACTGGAAAATAGAAAGAATGAAGGAATGAATCTGAGTTTTTCTGCTAAAAATCTCCTCTTCTTCTTTTTAGTTGAGTTCAACATTGGCTTGTATAGGTATATGGCCATAAAAACAAAAGACAAAAGAGCAAGGGTATTTTGAGGTTTTGGTGCATGTACCTTATGTAGAGATCAGGTACAGTGCTTAGTTGCAATGCAAACCCATTAGTTTGCTTGGAAAAAATAATGGATCTAGACTACTTTGTTCAATAAGCATTGGGTAAGTGCAGCCTTACCTTTTGACAAATTACCTAATGTCATGGAATGTCCTTTGTTATTAGCTAGTTAGACCTCAAGATTTTATTTAAATCCAATCACAAGCCCGAGGATAAAGCTTGATATGAATTTTAATGATTTTGGTGCAAGAAATGTGTTTAAATCTGATCTTGAATCAGTGGTGCAGTGGTTGAAAATGGCTCAAACTAGGTAAATGTATCTTTATGTGTCGATATAAAACATTATGTATCGATACACAGGGCAATTTTACCCATGAGTATCGATGCAATGAACTATGTATCGATACTAAGAGCAAAAACCATTACCTCAATATCCTGTTTTCCAATAAGGAGAATGTGTTCATGGTGCCCATCACAAAAAAGATAGAGATTATTATGAGCATCCATTTCTCTCTTATTTCGATGAACCAACATTGATTCTAAAAAACATAGTGGAAAGAGAAGCTTTTTTAAGGAAACCAAAGCATCAAATCGCATATCCAATGACCAAAATGTATTTATAATGGCCAATCAATAAAAAAATAAAAATTATTAAGGGTATCCACATTCGTCTTATTTGATAGATAAACTTTGATTCTAAGGAAAATGGTGGAAAAAATAGCTTTTCTTGGGAAAATCAAAGCATCAATATCATGTGTCCCAATAGGGAAAATATCTTTATGGTGGCCAATCACAAAAGAACAAAAATTATTCCAAGTATCCATCTTTATCTCTTTTGACAAACGAACTTCGATTCTAAGAAAAATAGTGGGAAGAGTAGCTATAGGGACAAACTTGTTGCTAATGTGATGGATATAGGGTGGCTGGTTTAAATGCTAAAATGATTTTCTAGTAAATAGGGTGGCTAATAGGGATCTAGGTCAACAAACTAAGGAAGAGTAAGGTGATCATGTGACATTAACCCTTTTGATCTAATTTAGACTTCAAAAAAATGTTTTGATTAATTCAAAAGTCGAAATTCATAATTTGATATGGGTTTTGATCTTT
>JAQSVH010160061.1:0-26104 GCA_029448705.1 Adansonia digitata | reverse complement strand
TATTTAAAAGATAATTTAAAATTATAAAATTAAAATAAATTAATAATTTTTATTAAATTAATATTTTAAAATAAAATTATATTTATTTTATATTATTTTAGCTAATATTTTTATCATTTCAGGTTTGGATCAACTCAAATTCAAGTCAATTCAAGTTTGAATTAACGTAGGTTTAAGTTATTTCAAATTTGAATTATTTTGAGTTAAACTGTTTTCAGATTTGGATTGTCTGAATTCATATTCGAATAAATTAGATAAAAATTTCAAATTCAAATAAGAATGGACATGTTTAATTTGAAATTAGAGGTGTTCACGGACCTTGCTAGTCGGGCTTGATTCTTTTATCAAATCCTTTACTCAAACCCTTTTTAGCCCAGCTTGTAGGCATGTTTTACTATTAAAAAATTGTATCAATATTGTTATTAATTTAGATAGTAATTCAAATCAAGCCGAGTCAATACAAACAATATATATATATATAGACATGACTCTATTTAGACTCGGTCTATCAACCCTTCGACCTTGACGAGTTCTAATTGGAATAAACTAAGAAAGACAACAAATCAAACCAAACCCAAAATTAAACCCAAAAAAAAAAGAGAACATGAGAAATATACCCTCTCACAGCTTTTATAAAATGGTCTAATAAAAAATAATTTAAAAAAGAAACAAGAAAGTTAAAAATTCTTAGAAAGGAAACAAAATTACTTAAATGCCCTTAATGAGCACAAACCACTTAAATTGTCCCTCTCCTTAAACACTCAACGTCTACATTAGAGGTGTCTATAGGCTAAGCTAGATCAAACTGTGGCCCAAAATATTTTACTTTTTTTGTCTAGGCTTAAGTTGGGCTGACCTAACAGCTTGAATTGCTATTTAAAAAATAATAATAAAAGATTAAAATTGATATTTTTATATTAATATCAATATTTATATATTTTTATAATTAAATTTAAATAAAAATATTTTTTTATTATTAAAAAGTCATTAACCTAGGCCGTCTTACCTGAATTAACAAAAGTTGTGTCCAAGGAAAAGTAACACTTCAATTTTGGGATATATGTACATATTGTTTTATTCGAAGGAACCAACCCCTTCACAAAGTGAACAAACTTTGTATAACATTTTTGGCCTAAGGAGTCAATTCCTTTGTTTAAGGGGTCGATTCTCTTTTTTTAAATTTGTGTTTTTTTGTTCTTATCAATTTTAGAGTATATACATATTGTTTTTACTATACGTGCATGGTGTCTTATTTAGAGGTACAATCCCTTTACAAAATGAATCGACTTCCTATAGCATTTTCGTCTAAGGAGTCAGTTCCTTTGTTAGATGGGTCAATTCTCTTTCTTAAATTAGTGCATTTTTGTTCTTATCAATTTTGGGTATATATAAACATAGTTATGTTATATATACATTTAGTAAAAACTATTTGTACATATCTTTTTATTACATGTACATATATTTATGCTATACGTACATACATTTTCTATTATATGTACATATAATTATGCATATGCACATATAAGTGGTGAACCAACCCTTTTAAAACACTTCAATTTTGAGGCATACATGTATCGTTTTTACTATATGTATAAATAATTGTGTTATATGTACATATAGTAAAACTATATGCACATACAGTTATGCATATATACATATAAGTAGTGAACTAATAATCCTTTCAAAGGGTTGAATCAACCTGTCCAAAACACGTCAATTTTGAGGTATATTTACATGTCATTTTTACTCTATGTATATATAGTTGTGCTACATGTATATACGTACATTTATTTCTAAAAAACTTATACTTATCCAAAATAAATGGTAAATAAACTTATATGTCATGCAAGTATAATTTACATACAATCCTAGTATTATGTACATATTTGACAACCATTTTATACATATCATGAAACCAATATGCACATATAAGTGATATCTTCCATAAGTATACAAATGTACACTTATCATAAATATACATGTCCATTCATCAAAATATAACCGATATTTTTTTATAACTATAGTAATATGTAAATCTAGCATAACTACGTGAAAAAGGAGAAAAAATATACCAATCACAAATTTCCATGTAGCACTGATAAAAACTTATTTCTAATTAAATTAAATTAAATTACTTAAGAGATAAATGAAGAAAATTTTCTCTAATTTATAGCATCCTATTTTGTCCAACCTTCCAATTGACTTTTTCTTGGTTTGACCAATTGATGGCAAGGTCTAATTGAATTTTTGAAATATTTCAATGAGCGTAGTTTAATGAAATAAGGCATTTAAGTTTAATTATCATATTTAGGGGTAAATACTAATTTGGAAAACTAAGACCCGAGTCTTAAAAATCTAAGTATGTCAAAAGTTGATTGATATACATCTCTTGAAGTTGTTGGAGAGTGGTTATTGAATTCATTTGGATGAAAGAGAGACTTATTCTAAAAGTTAAGAATCAAAAGTCAACAATAAGTAAAAAGGCAACTGTAAACTAAGTCAACTGTAAAAATCCAACCTTATTGCCTAGAGTTAGATTTTTAAATTGAATGAGTTTTAGAGTTTGGATTTTAAAATTGACTACAACAAAATGAAATTGAATATGGGCTTTAGGTCAAGAAAGTGTAATCTAGATTGAGTCATGAAAAGACCTTAGGAATTAAGGTGTTGGGATTCCTAAGGGCTTGATTTGAGAGGTCTGGTTAGAAAATTTTAGATTTTTTAGGGGAAGATCATTAGAGGATATTTTAGTATAGAAGCAAACATCCAATTGCACTTTTATGTGAACATTTTTCTATTAATTAGATGTTATAAAAATTTATACAAGACTAGCTTAGAATCATGGCTCGGCCGACTTTACACATGTGCAAGATATGAAAATTATGCTGATATTCATTAAGGGTACATGGGTTATTTCACTTTAATTTAGAGACAAAGGTTAGTAGTTAGTCTAATATCAATTAAGGTTGATTTAGGATCAGCTCACTAACATTTAGGCCTATAAATAGGAGTGAGTGGCTATATGCTTGGACATTCTTAACGCTTACACAACTTTACATTCATAAAAAAATCTCTAGAATATTTTTTTCATTTTCTCTTTTTTTTTGATGGAGGAAAAACTTGATTAGGTAAAATTTTTTCCTAATCTCTTTTATTTTCAGCTTATTAGCATGATTTAATATTGGATTGATGCTTAAACATGTTTCTACATGATTCAAATAGCTTGTCTCATGCTCTTTAAGTTTTGGCTACTTTGATTCTTCATGATTTGATGATGCCTTCTTGATGTAAGTTAGGTTTTAGCTAGATTTGATGCTATTGATACATGATTTGATGATTAATTGAATAAATAAGCTCAAAATCATAATTAAAACACTTAACCAAGCTTAGCTTCTTATATCCAATTCGGATACTTAGGTTTAGCTAGATTTTGATGCTCTAAGCTTAATTAAGTTAGGATATAAGTATATTGAACTAAAATCATAAAGTATAAATGGTATATTTTGCTATGAGATGATGTTGCTTTGTAGACACCTTATTTTTCTAGGCCAATTTCTGACATCTTGGGACATAATCGAAAAATGATAGAATCAAAAAATAAAAAATAAAAAATAAAAATTGGGATGACTACAAGGTGCCTTGTCACCAAGCACTATTAGGCAACAAAATGCCAGGTGAAAATTTTTTTTGGGAAGGTCTGAAATGCTTATAGGTTGTATTAAAGAAAAATGTAAAAATGAAGCATCAAAAGTCATTATTCAAGGTGTCACCGAAGTCATTCAAATGAGAATAGGCTAATTTTCCATTGTTTATGACCAAGGTAGGGTATTCAAAGTGCCTAATGTATGTGCCAGTCACATTGGTGCATAACTATTGATACAAAGCTTTCACGTCACAAAAACTTCAAAATTTCACATTTAGTATCGATAAAGAGGTTTTGGTATCAATACCTAAGGTGTGGTCTCGATACTTAGTGTGTTTGCATCGATACAGGCCTTGGCAATAGCTAAAGTTGTGATTTTTGGCAAAATGTATATACACAAGTAGGAGTATTATACAAATCCATGAAGTATGATATAGGCCTCTGAATCTCAAGACTAGAAACATATTTTTTTTTTTGCTCATGGTATTGATACATACTTCATTATACTCATGGGTAAAGGTTGCCTTGCGTATCAATACAAAATGTTTTGTATCGATAAACCAAGGTGCTTTTGCTGAGCTTAAGCCATTTTTAGCCTTTGAGTGTCCAAATCAAACATGTTTCTTGCACCAAAAATCATCATAATTGATACTAGGCCTTAGGCATGGGCTTGTGATTGGACTTAAACAAAATTTTAAAGCCCAAACAGCTAATGGCAAGGGACATTTTCATGAAATATATGGTTTGTCAGAGGGCATGCTTGGTTTTTCTCTTGCTACAGGCTGTTACAACCTTTCTGCACCACTACTGTGCATGATAAAACCAATGGAAATAAGAATAGTGAAGCATAGTACCTGGATTTATCCTCTAGTACATGAATGAAAGATAAAAAATACCTTTGCTTTATCTTTAAAAAGCATTGCCTGAACCTTGAATTTAAGAAGGGACTAAAGTTGGCTGAGCAAGGAATTAATCATTTTTCTAGCAATCTCAAATAAAACTCCAACAACCTTCAAAAATAGAGACTTCAGAAAACATTGTTCCATTACTTTTCACTCTTGACCTTCTACTATTCCTGTAGCTCCCTAAAACCATTGCAAAAAAAAACTTTTAAGACCCTCTATTCCATTTATCCTTTTTCTTAAAACTTTCTTCCATCAACATCTGACCAGAAAACTTTTTTTCATCATTTTCATGTACATCTATATAAAAAAAAAAGAAAAAAGAAGGTGATCCAAAGTTTTTGCTCAAAGAAAAAGGCTAAAGCTTGAGGCTTTTGGTGTATTTTCTCACCTGGCTTTATTTTTTTTCTCATTTCCAACATTTGCATCATTACAGTGAACCATTTATGCTACCATGACCATCCAAAGACTCTTATGCATTATTGTTGCCTTGGTTGTGGTAGTTTTAGGATTTTGATGTTCTTTTGATGCCTTAGTTGCTTGGTATCAAACATCTTCTCTTTTATTCTGTCACCAAAGTAATCCTTATTCATGCATTTTCTATCATGTTTCACCTATTTTCACATGTTTAACACATGCTTGAATGATCTTTCTAACATGCATTGAGTATGTACATGCATTTGCTTACATTTTAAGGAGTCTCATGGCACAACAATGATGTTAAAAATTTTAGAATGCATTCCTTTGCTTAAATATGTTCATGTCATCTCCCATAACATGATTTTTGGTTCCATTCTTGAAGTGATCATTTCTATGCATCTCTTTTGTCACCTCGTTACACTAAAATGTCATTTTTATGTGTTTGCATGTGTTATCCCTGTTCATCTTTGTGTATGTTGTATTTTGTTCATGACATGTCTGTCAAGATGCTTGTTTGTTTGCTACAAATTTGATTTTCAAAAAGAAAAAAAATCCCTAAGTTAAGTTCATGCTACCTCTAATAGATAGAGAGTAGCATGAATTTAATATTTTCATAAAATTGATCTTTCAATCTTGTGGATAAATTAAACATTTTAAATCTGGATGGTAAAATAAGTTTAAAGATGCTATTTTTCAAACAAAAATGACCCTTTTAGTTGATAAAAAAAATGTATTAATCCTTGATCTTGAGTTTAACACCTTCATGGTGGCATGGTCAACAAGTTGTTTCATCATCCCAAATTACTCTAGGATTCTAAAATGAACTCATGATGCCTGTGTCATTTTTCCTTGCATTGTGGATGTTCAGATGTTTATAACTCAAATTTGACCTCAAGAAACCGAAAAAATTGAATAGTCACTTGTTTTTGCTATGGCATCACTATTGTCTAAGTTTGAAAAAGCATTTTCAAATCATAAAAGATTTTTCCAAAATTTTTTTTATATTTGGCCCTTAACCGGCATTGAAATACCTTTCCAATGATGTTTTGTTTGCCCTTGAATCATTCTAGATAAAAGAGTTATGATTTTTTGAACTCTCACTATCTGAAACCCTTAAGACCAGTGCATTACATTCTGTTTGGGCTGTTTCGGCCATCGTATGATTTTTCTATATTATTTAAATATTTTTTCCAGAAAGTTCACAAAATTTCCTCTTCAGAGAGGTATTGTTTATGATTTAACGTTTTTGGATAAGCCTAAAAATTTTTTTCGAAGTCCACCATGCCCTTTCCCTTGTACATGCTGCTAGTGTCAAAACAGGCCTAAATCTAAAAATTGATTCTACCTAGAAGGTGATTTTCTAGGATTTTTAAAATATTTTTATATTAGTACTCATCAAGTTATCTTTCTAACAATACTCACCTACCCCCTGAACCCTTCAGATGAATCCGAAATAAATTTGAGAAGGAAGATAATGCGATGTTGTCCCCTATTTTCTCTAAAATTAAAATTAACCTAGTCTCTTGATTCGCCGTCATTGAGATGTTCAAACTTTTCGAAATGCATCGATCGACTCCCCTACAACACAAGCCCTTTAAGCTTAGATCAAGGCTTAAAACAAAATTATTTTTTTCAAATCTTTGATTCTTTATTTTCAAAATACCTTTTATTTTTCAAAACATCATTTCCTTTTGAAATATAAAAAATTTTCACCTTTAGGGATACTGAAACCTTACTACTCTGAGGGGATACTTCAACCTCAATTTTCACTAAAAACTTGAATTTCCTCTCTCAAATTTATTCGAGATTCTAAATTATTTTCTTAAATAATCAAAAATTTTTATTCTTGAGCATACTCTAACCCCACCACTTTGATGAGGTACTTTAACCTTGTTTTCCACTAAAAATTTAAATTTTCCCTTTCAGAATTATTTGAGATTCCAAATTATTTTCATAAATCATAAAAATTTTCATTCTTAGGGATACTCCAACCTGGTTTTTCACTGAAAACTCAAATTTTCTCCTTCAAATATATTTGAGGTTTCTAATTATTTTTTTAAAAAAATCAAAATCTTTTTCTTTGGGGATACTCCAACCCTATTTTACCTTAAAATCCAAAAATTTTCTTTTTTTGAATACCTCAAATTGTTTCTATTAAAACCTTTTTCTCCCTCAAATTACCACCAAATTCAAACATGTCTTCGAATAGTCATTTTGGTTATTCTTCAATAATCGAAGACAATTATGAGATACATTTTGATCATCCCTCTTTTTACATTGTTTTATTTGTGATTGTTTGTTTGTGAAATTATTATAATTTTTTTGTCTTACTAACACGTTTCCTTTTTGTAGTAACTATCGTGTATTCATATTTAAAATCTGTTTTCAAAAAAAATTTTACAAGGTAATGTTTCGTGTCACTATCTCTCTAATGCCTAATATGGAATATCCTAACTTTTAAAATTTAATTCAAAAATTATTTTCATAAAAAAATCCCTATGCTTCTTATACCTCCATGGTGTGTAGGTGATATAAAATTTTCTTTCAAAACCCGCATCTATATTTTCGACAAAACTTCATGCATAAAACTCCCGAATCTAGCAAATAAATCTTTAGACCTTGTAGACCTTGAAATTAATGTTTTTAGTTTCATAACTTGAGATATTGTTTTTAATAGGCATTTGATCATGCCTGGCTCAAAATAGTCGGTGGTGACTCCAAATTTATGGTTATGTCATGGTAACTTTCCTAGACTAGATGGATGAGCGATTCGTTCGATAGTCTATCTCCTCTTCATATTATCATGACTAATCCAAATCCCCATTAAGGGATAACTCAAAGGCTTTGACCAAACAACATATATCTTTTAAGTTAGGTGCATCAGCTTTGAATTGTCTGGAGATAAGAATAAAGAGGCCACGTGGGGATAGTTTGGTGACTCTATTGGCTTTTTTGAATTCCATTATTATTAGGTTATAATCCCCTTTCACCTTTATCCACTAACTTTTTATCTTTTAGGGTTTTTGCCCTGTGATCATCAGGGACTATTTTGTTCCCAAATAAATATTGACAAAAAGAAGTATGGTAATATGGGAGTAAAACAAAAGGTTTGATTGTTTCCTTGACATACATTGTGCACTTGTATGTGTATCATATTCCCACCAAACACCATAGCGAGGTTACGATCCTAATTACTAAGAGGAAGTGAGCATTCACTTTTGTGAATATCCCTCTGCATAGGCATGGCAAGACTTTTCATAGTGTAAATTACCTATGTCTCTCATGAGTACCCTTATTTGCATAAGGAAATACATCCACTGGATCAAACCCGTTCTGCCAAACCAGTGATGGGTGAAAGATTGAGGTACTTCGGCTATCCTTATTGAATGGAGAAGCTATTTGGATACCAATTTAGAGATCCACTTAAACCCATATAGTGAACCTTATGAGCCAAACTATGTCAAACCATACCAGAATGCTGCTAGAATAGCCCAGAGAATAAAGTCACTTGGGGAATTATTTCTTACCTTCACTCCTATATGCCATGTTATGCAAGCGATAGTAGACATTGTCACCTGCATTTGTTAATTTATTTCATGATTATTTTAGGGTATGTTGTCATATTCTGCAATTAACCTCTTTTAATAAGTGGGTGATGACAATGAAATGCCGTCTCTTACAATGCCCCATTTAGTCTTAAAAAGTCATATATGACCAAAATAAGCTATCATGCTATTCGCATGAAAGCTTACATGTACCGATTATAGGTGTTGACAAATGAACATCACCACTTAATTGGTCTATCTTGTCCTTGTGAAGCGTCATGTCACTTTGCTAAAGGTAATTTTAACCTAGACACGCCGTTATGCTGTCCATTTGTTGTCAATTATCGTGTTTGCCCTTAGGCATCGTATTGCTTATTAGTGAGGCAATTTTGATGATGTATTTTAGTTTTTATTTTTTATATGCCTTTATTTTTATTTTTATTATTTTGTTTAATCACTAACTTGTTTCCTTTTTGTTTTTCTATTTGATACATGCATTATTTCATCATAATCAATATAGGACAATTGGCCAATGGTTTAGTGTTGATTAAGGGGTGTTTGTCATGGAGCAACAGTCCACTTTAGATTTGAAGCCTTTTGAGGCAGTCCAAATATGGTTTGAATGCTGACATCGTAAAGATCAGGATGTTTTCAAACCTGGATATGTCTCAATGATGCATGAAAGAGTCAAGATAAGGTTTTCATCAAAATAATTGGCAAGATTTGAATCATATATGGACCAGTTGGGCCAATATCTGGTCCATATATTGAAAGGGGATTATTCACTAAGAGATACGAAGATATAACCCTTTTACTTTAGGTCTATTTGGATATTGGCCTATTGTAAGTAGCATTTTAGTTTTGAAACCTAGCATAGTAATGCTTCACTTTCAATCATGAAGACTTGGGCCCCATAGTTAATGAATATACCTCGTTACTTAACATTAAGAAGGCTAAGACTGATAAAATATATTGCAAGCTTTACACCCTCCAACTTTCAAGAAAAGATTAGCTCAGATCCTTGGGCCAATAAAGTCTTGGATCGAAAGTCATATAAAAACAAAGGGGAATAGTGAGTGCATTTCATGTTCTCATTTGAAAGAAGCAATGGCGAGTACTATTGATATCCAAAAAGTTACAAGACATCTATGCTCCAGCGATAAATGGTCTGGTCATATTTTAAAAAACATTAGGCTATATTGAAGCTAAGGTAGCAGATCGCTTTTCCTAATTATGCTGCAACATCAGTCCTGTATTGACCATCGTTGCTAAAAGTATTCAAGCACTCAACTTTTGGAAGAATATAGGTATGGGTTGCTTCCCTGCATGATCACCAATTCTCCATATTTGGCTTATTAGTCGCTTTTATCTCAAAGAAAAAAGGATGTTATACAACTTCTTACCTAACTTTAGCCTTATCTCCAAGGTCCTTGAGAAGGAAAATGATCCTAAAACAAGTCTAAAAAAAATCGATCTAGAAATTTTAGAACCGCAAGAGAGAAAAGGTGACATGAAAGGCCTTTAGGTTTTCACCATAAATAATCATATACCAATGCAAAGATTACAATTGTGTGCCACCCATGGGATTATGGGAAAGCTCTAATTACGCACCCTTCCTAGTTTTGCGACAATTTCAATGTTGACAATTTATTCCCTTTGTCTAAGACTAGAGCAGTGGGATTTTAGTTATGGTGAGCCTGATTACAAGTTGAAAGTTTAGCTAGCTTTCCATGTTTAGAGACAAATCTGTTGCATGGAAAGGTATTAGAGAGAAACTAATATAACCCTAGGATATGATGAGTGGAGGATCTATCTTATCAATAGCTTCTTACCTTTTTCTATTGTTGGAACATTACAAGTATCAGGTGATGAATTTTCCTATTAGATCGAATTGCTTAAGTGTGAATTCGAACAAAAAAAATGTGACCTTTGCTAAGGAAATTACTCATTTAAAAGAAAAAAAGAGTTAATTAGAAATAGACCTCTAATTCTAGGATGACAAGGTGAATAAAGCTGTCAAAGAGAAAACATCTTAAGGAGGATCTCGAGAGTTTAAGGAAAGACTATGTGGCCCTTAGTAAAGGAATAAAATCTTCATGCCTTGGTAAGTTGTTAGTGGAGGGAGAGAAAAAAATTGCTGCCATTAAGGATGAACTACATCAATTTAAGGAAGAAGCTTGGTTAATAGGGAAAAGCTTGTTAAAACCTGTGCTCGTGCATCAATTTACTAAAAAAAAAATAGATGCATAGAAGCTTAGGTCTAGATATAAAAGTAAATCTGGTTGAGCATGAGGCTTTGACAGTCAGAATTCAAGATTTATAGCATCTTTTCAAGCTCACTAAGGCTAAGTTGATGAATTAGTGAAAGCCTCCAAATAACAAGGGCAAGAATAGCTCCAAATGGTCGATCACGCATGCCAAAATTATCAAGACCACCATTGCCATCTCATTGATTAGATTCAAGTAGCCCAATTAGAGGTTGAGAACATAATGGACGTAGCTTGATCCTTGACACATGACATCTTACCCATCGGAGCCCATGAACAAGAATTATTATATTTTATGAAACATGTGATCAAGTAATGTAAACATATCAAGCATTTTCGATGTAATCAGATGTAATTGGGATATTTTGATACTTTAACGAAAATGCTATTGGTGAAGTTGCTCCTTAGTCCAATTGTCGTTTTTGCATTTGCATGAATAATCTAATTCTTTTACTACTTTATGCATTGCATTGAGTGACTTGAACTTATGTATAGGGAGTTCTAAGAGCAATCGCTCCCTAAGAATGAGGAACTCCAAGCTCAGATTATAGAATTAACTTAGTTATTGTCCTAGGCTTTGAAGAAAAAAGAGCAAACAAGCATCTTTGACATGAGAAGAGAACTAATCAATTACGAGAGTAGCTTGAATGGTGATATTGAAGCCACCAATGCTTAGAAAGAGGCATTGCATGAATAATATCCCTCAGCAGCAAATATCCCATCTACACAACCGTTTATTTACATTAACCTTGCAGTAGAATCCCATTTAGTTTAAAGGTCTCAGGGTGCGGGCTCTTCAATAGCAAGGCGTGTAATCCCAGATCTTAATAAGCAAATGGAACAAAAAAAAGCAAAAAGGTCCTAAAAAAGATGATAAAGGCTTAAATATGTATTAGTCATTAGAAAAGTAACTGTGAGCTGTCGAAAAAGTGAAAAATTTGGGGTTGCAGATAAAAAACTTTTGGGATTGGTTTCCATTCTTATCATCTTGCCTAAATTTCAAAGTGCCAAATTTTGAAAAATATAATAGAACTACAAACCCTATAGCACATCTTCGCATGTAGCATCATAAAATGGCTAGATATAAGAAGAACAAAAGCTAATGATTCATTACTTCCAGGATGTCTAAATAGGGAAGCCATCTGATGGTATATAGGGCTTGATTTTGTAAGAATTTAGGTATAGGCAAATTTAGCTAGTACCTTCTTTGATCAATAGATGCATATGTTCAACTGGGCCCCAGATTATTTTTCCCTTATGAATATGGAAAAAAAAAAGCCTCTGAGAGTTTCAGGCAGCATGCTCAGAGTTGGAAAGAGGAAGTAACTCAAGTTTACCATCCTTTGATCAAGAAAGAGATGATGGTCACACTTATTAGCGCATTGTGAGCTTCGTACTCCAAAAAGATGGTGGAAAATGCCATGCAAAATTTTACTAATATGGTTAAATGATCGATAACTCTATCAAAAGTGGCAAAATTATCCATTGAAAATCATCGAGGTCGGTTAATAAGTCAACAACTAAGGCTAAAGAGAAGAAAATAAATGTTATTAGTGAAAGTCATGCCAGGTTTAAGTAGAATCTGCACTTTACTTCTTGAGCATGTTACATCAAAGTTTTAATCCTTATTCATCAAAGTCACATTTAGTCTATTTTCCTAAGAGCATTCTGACAATGAGCTTTGTGCCAAATCCTAGTCAAAATATAGCCCAAAGTGCACAATCCCCTAATGTAAACAATATAAGAGCTCCAAATAATCAACAAGCACCCTGAGAGAAGGAACATTTTGAGCCATTTCCTTGCTCTTACGAAGAAATTTTCTCTCGTCTATTGGTAGGTTACTTAGTGGCCTTAATATTCACAAACTCGAGATCACCTTCATGCCCTAGATGGTATGATGAAAATGCCTATTGCAAGTACCACACTAGGGCATAAGGCCACTTTATTGAGAATTGCACTTCATTTAAAATGAAGGTATAGAGTCTACTAGAAAAAATGTGATCAAGGTCAAATAAGGGCTTGGACCTAAAATTGAAGCCAATCCACTTTCTAACCATACGAGGCCAAGAGTGAATGCCGTGATTGAAGGAAAAAAATGTTAGGTTAAACAAAGCATCAGACAAGTCAAAACCCTGATGAGCAAGGTTTGGCAAGCCTTTGTGAAAGCTAGAATAATGTCAGATGTTAAAAACCAGATCACAAAAACCCTTAAACCATCCTATTGTTATTGCAAACAAGAGTATATTTCAGCAATGTCAACTTTTCCTCGAAATAGTCTAAAAGATAATGGATCAGTTTGAGATCAAGTTTTATGAAAAGCGAAATAAAACATCGGTCCATCCATTAATGCCATAGATAAGAAAAGATGTACTATCGACTGGGTTTCAAGTTATTTCTCTCTCATGAGCATGGAAAGGAGAGTTGACAAAAGCTTTAAGTAGTATGCTTTAAGATGGATAGAAGAGGTCATTAAGATTCACCGTTTGTTAATAGAGATAGATGATTATTAGTTTCATCGGCACATTACAAGCCCTTTATTATGAGAAGATAGTAAACAGCCTCCTGAGGAACTTCATAGATATGGTCATATTATATGAGTGATCGATAAGGCCATGAAATGTGACTCGAAGAAAAGAGATAACTTTAATGGCAAAAAAAAAGTTGAGGTTAAATAAGGGTCAAAATCTAGTGTTGGAACAATCTTATTCCAAGCTTATACTGAATCTGATGTAAAAAAATGGCTATTGAAGAGGATTGGGAGATTGTAAAGACTATAAATAAAGTCAAAATGCCAATGAATTTGGTACAAGTTGAACTGGACGATGGGGTTAAAAGGATGAAAAAAAGAACCAATGATTTATATGGTTTCCATATCCTCTAAAGCCATACTCTTTAAACATGCAAAGAGTTCCATGATATGGTTTAAAGGATCATTAAAAAGGGTAGCATTTTTACAAGAAAAAGAGGACCTTACATATCGAGTCAACAAAGGCGATATTGTTTATTAACACCATAGAGAAGGAAGGGAATACTCCTTCTTATCATGTTGGAAGGCCATTGGCCTTATTTAACAATTGATCGAAAGTCAAAATTATCCTTGTTCACCCTACCAAGATATATGTTCTATTGTTACTGTCGATGTTCCACATGCCTGACCTTTACAAACTTCGAACGATTCGAAGGGCCACAGCGTGCTTGACGTAAAAAATATTTTGATGCTTAACATGAAGAAGTGAAAAATTGTAGGATGAATCGCTCATCCGACTAGTCTTGGATGGCCACCACAAAGTGGCCATAAACATGGAGTCACAATCGATCATTTTAAGTTAGGCATAACTGGATGACTATTGAAAATAATACCAGAGATTCATTGTTTGGGGTCCGGGAGTTGGTTACATGTGGGGAATGATTAGACCCTCACAACGCCTGTAAATCGATACCATCTAACTATATCTTACTTGAATCTTGGTTTCCTCAATTTTATTTTTATCATTATTTAAATATAATTCCCTTTAATGCAAGAAATTTTGTAGAGACACAAGTCTGAGTTCTAATGAAAATTTTATCACTTATGCACGTCGGAGAGGTGAGAAACATAGGGTTTTTGATGAAAATGATCTCTAGATAAGTTTTTTAAAAAATAAAATGTTTCATGCCCTACACTGGAGAGATACTGACACGAAACATCATTTTGTGATTCTGAAAATAATTTTTAAAGCATAAATGCTCGAGGTCCCTACAAGAGGAAATGTATTAGTAAGATAGGAAATAAAATAATAAATAGATTCGCACAAAAATAAACACAAAAAATACATAAAAAAGGGGTGGTTGAAATGTATCTTGTAGTTATCTTCGATTATTGATGAATAACTGAGATAATAACGTTGAGACTTAGTCAGATTCAATGGAAATTTAAGGAGAAAAAGATTCTGATGAGTCGGGGATGTCTTAGAAAAAAAGTTTAAATTTTAGAAGGACTGTGGAGGGTGGGGTTGGAGTATCGCTCAGAAAAGGAGAGTTGGAGTATCCCCAAAGGTGAAAATTTGATGCCGTGTTGAGGTAAAAGTGGAGTTAGAGTATCCCCTTGAAGTAGTGAGGTTGGAGTATCCACAAAAATTAAGGTTTGATATTAGATTTGAGTTAAAAATGGGGTTGGAGTATCCTTTCGGAATAGTGGGGTTGGAGTATCCCTAAAAATAGAGGTTTGATATTGGATTTGAATTAAAAGCAGGGTTGGAGTATCCCTTTAGAATAGTAGGGTTGGAGTATCCTCGAAAATAAAAATCTTTGACGTTAAAAGAAATGGGTCATATTTTTGAAAAAAGAGAATCTTTCAAAATCGACAGCCGAAGTGGCTAAAATGTTCATCTTTTGTTTAGCCTTGGTTCAAGTCTAAAAGGTTTAGGCCATGGGAATGAGTCGAGTAGATCATAAGGCATTCGAACATCTTAGTAAGAGCATTTCAAAAATTAGGCTAGAAACAAAGGACAGCATTGCGTTGTTTCTATTTCTGAATTTATTTTGAGCTCGTCCGGAGGTCCCCAAGGGTAAATAAGGTACTGTTGGAAAGGTAACTCGGTGATGATTAATGTAAAAATATTCCAAAAATCATAGAAAATCACTTTCTAGGTAGAATTAATTTTTGAACTTCAGCTTGTCTCGACACTAGTAGCATGTATAGGGTAAAGGTATGATGGACTTTGAAAAATCTTTTCGGAATCATCCGAGATTCCTAAAATGTGAATACTACCTTTTCGCAAAGAGAATTTCATGAACTTTATGGGAAAAATATTATTGGATTCAAAAATGTTGCTTGTTGGGTTGAAACAGCCCAAAATATTAAACAGCTTACTGGATCTAGGGGTACCAGACAACAAAGATTTAAAAAATGATAGCTATTTTGTCTGAGATGATATGAAGGTAAATGAGATATCTTTGGAAAGGTAATTCGAAACCCTTCAAGGGAAAAATGCCGTTACATTGTAGATAAATCATTTTTTATTTTTAAATAGTTTTCGAAAAACCAGACCACTATGTTGCCAGAACAAAACAATGGTGGTGTTTGGTATTTTTGGTTTTTCATTGGGTTGAGCTCAGGCCATGGATGTTTGAACATTCGTAACTGAGATAAGGGGTTGACATGAGCATCACGAGTTTATTCCATAGTCCTGGAGCAGTTTGGGACGATGGAACAACCTGTTGACCATGCCATTATCAGGGTGTTTGGCTAAGGACCAAGATTCACATTTTTCCACTAAAAGACTTTGTTTTATTTTTTTTTGAAAACCAGTATTCTTATACTCATCCTTTCATGAATCCAAAACTTAATACTTGCTTTGTCCCCAAGGCTGGAAAGCCAACTTCATAAAAATCTTAAGCTCATGTTATTATCCATGTGTGGGAGATAGCATGTGCTTAACTTAGGGAGGGTACTCTTTGAAATCGGGTTTTCTAGCATTCAAACAAACACCTGAACACAAACAAAGTGCCACAAACATGATATAGAACATGGAGAACATGTATGCATAGAAAAAAGAATGCATGAAGATGATAGATAGATGCATGAACATACGTAGGATGAACATGCTGAAAAAAAGCCTTTTTATTTCATGGAGCCTATTAAGCTGCTAGGAAATGCATGGGCATACTTATGACATGTTAAGATGCATGCTTTACATGAGATGCATATGTGAATGTGGAAGGAACATGGCAAGGTCACATGGATAGAGGCTGTTATGGTGATGAAAATGTAAAGGGATAGCATGTAGACACCAAGAAAAACATTAAGATCCTAAACTACCACAACCAAAGCCACAAAAATGCATGAGAGTCCTAAGGTGGCCATAAAAGCATAAAAAGGGTTTAGTAAAATGATGTTAATAGCAAAATAGAAACTATAAAGATCAAGGTAGAGGGGATATACCAAAAAGCTTAAACTTCTCTTTTTTTGGAGCAGTGGCTATAGGCTTAATTTCCTCCTTCTGCTTGCTATTATTTAGCAAGAAAAGGATAAAAAGAAATAGCCTGTTAGTGGTATGGTTGATGGTGAGGCTTTTTAAGGATTAAAATGTCTGGAAAGTTGGATTTTGAAAGGTTTTATAGTGGTGGTTTAAGGCAGCTACATGAATGGAGTATGGAGGTTAATGAAATAGTGTTTTTGGAAGTGTTTTTTTGGGGGGGGCTAAGAATGGTTGGAGAGTTTTTAGGAATGGCTCTGGGATTTTTTTGGTGGAAGGCTATTTTTGATAGCTGGGAAAGTTTTCTTATTCTCTCTGAGGTAGCTAATTTTTTTCTGAGGTAATCTCCTCTAAGATCCTTTGTTCTCTTCGTTAAGCCCCTCCTTTTTAGAAGATAATGCAAAGGGCCTTATTATTTTTCTTCTACAGTAGGGCATATCTTTAGTTGCCATGTTTAGTTAACTTCCTTCTTATTGGTTCTACCATGCTAATCAAGAGGGCAAAAAGGTTGTAGAAGCCTACAAGCTAGAGATATGCCTGCCACCCTCTTACACCCGTATATTTTACAAAAGTGACCTTTGTCGTTAATTGTTTGGACTCCAAAAATTTATTAGAATCCGTTAATAAACCTATAGTTAAGGTTTGCAATGTTATATGATAGTTTTTTAGTGCAATAACATGTTCAAATTGAATTTTGAATAGGTAATGTGAAAGCTGAAAGGTGGCTCGAAGTAGCCAAAATGGCCTACAAGTATCAATACACATCACTTTGTATCGATACTCAAGGTAAATTTTATGCATGAGAATCGATACAGGGATACTTGTAACGATATTAAGAGCATAAATTATTTCTAGTCTTAAGGCTTTGAGGTATGTATCGATACTCCATGGACTTGTATTGATACATTTTGCCAAAAATCACAATTTTAGGTACTGCCAAGACTTGTATCGATACAATCATGCTAGGCATCAATACCACACCTTATGTATCAATACCAAACCCTCATGTATCGATACTATAAATGGAAATTCAAAATTTTGGCAACGTGAAAGCCCTGTGATAGTGTTTAAGCACCCATATGACTCATACATACCTTAGGTTCCTCGAGTTGTCTTATCTTAGCCACAAAAAGAGGAAAATTGCCTTGTTTTTGAATTTTTCTTTAAAGCGGTCCGTAGGCATTTTAGGCCTTCCCTAAAAAAACTTTATATCGGGCAACGATCGTCCCCTAGCTCTATTTTTATTTTTTTGATTTTGTCACATTTTACCTATCTCCTAAGATACCAAAAATTAGTCCAGATAAAATGAGGTGTCTACAGTTACTATTGAATTTTGAAGCTCATAGAAATGCTTCCTCGAGGTCTTGAATGAGGCATATGTCCCTCTAGACATCTTGATATGTCAATTGGATTACCTAGTAACTAACATCACTACTGACAACTATACATCTTTAGTGATGATGAAATCCCTCATAGAGGAATAGGAGCTATAAAGCTCTTCAAATCACCATATACTACAAGGTAACATGTTGTCCAAAGTGCTCATTAATAATGGGTCAGCTCAAAATGTAATGCCTGTATCATGCTTGAACAAACTCCCTATTGACGTGCTCACATACAGAATAGTCACACGATTGTGTGAGCATTTGATGGAACTTACAGAAACATAATAGGAAACACTACTATTCCATTCCAAATTGGCCTATGCATTTACAAAGTAGACTTCCATGTAATAGACAGTGTCCTATCATATAATTGCCTATTGGGAAGGTCTTGGATCCACTCTATAGGGGCAGTGCCATCATCACTGCATCAAAAGTTGAAATTCATCATAAAAACAAAGTTATCAACATTAAAAGAGACGAAGATATCATTGCTGCTACCTTAATTAATGCCATGTATATCAAACCCAACGAAAATATCCCAAAATCCTTATTTCAATCGTTTCAGATTGTCAATGCCACTTATGTTAAGAAGAGCTTGCCATTACTTGAGCCTCGTTTATCGAAGAGCATTCACATGGGTCTAAAGTTAACCATTGACAGAGGTGCCTAGGTTGGAAAAAGACTTAGAAAACATTTCCAAGGGATTTCCCAGGCCTTTGCCAACTAGATCAACAAAAGAGGGTTAAGGTTTAAGCCTAGTGCTCGTAAAAAAAAAAAGCTTAGAAGAACTATGAAAAAAGGATGGCTTATCTGTTGGGACAAGATGTGGGATATGAATCAATGATATTTCCACTACTTTGAGAAAGTTTTCATTCAAGAGGACATTTGAATACTAGCTCCACTAATGTTATGCTCATATTGAACAAGACATTTGAGGATTTCTTTATTAATGTAATTGATAAACTAGAGACGTCAATGATAGATCAAGAGACTGATCTATGCCCTCTAGGATTTTTTCTAAGTGTTTGGAATGAAACTAAGATTCTTATACTATTTAAGTCTGTTTCAAAGTAATGTTATGAACTAAACCTGCAATCTTCCACCCAAAAGCATTGTAGTATCCTTTGTGTAGGCATTTTTTTATTAAGTATTATCAATGAAAATGACTAAGCATTACACATTTCATCTTTTGTGCTCATTTTCATTGTTCTTGCTAACTCTTAGATCTTTCTCTACATATTTTTTTTGCCTATATTGTTCTTTTTCCATATTTTTAGGTACCCCGATGAAGGTGGCATGAGTATTCATGCTGAGACTCTATATATCGATTTTAAGCAATCAATCTACACTAGTGAGGTCAAATCTGAGGGGGATTTTGAAAAAAACCCCATAATTCTAGATCGATTGAGATAATTAAACAAGACAAAAACAGATATTGCCTAATGAAGAACCTACTGAAACCATAAACCTTAGAACAGAAGAAGACCAGAAAGAAGTCAAAATTGGAACCTCTATAAAATCATCAACTTAAGCCAAACTAATAAGTCTTCTCCAAGAATATCAGGATGTGTTCGCCTGGTCTTACCAGGACATGCCTAGATTTGACACCAACATTGTGGTCCATAAACTTCCCCTCAAACCTGAGTGTAAGCTTATACAACAAAAGCTTAGAAGGATGAAACTTTATATGTTTTTCAAGATCAAAGAAAATGTGAAAAACCATTTAAAGTAGGATTTCTTAAAGTAGCCAAATATCTGAAATGGGTAGCCAATAAAGTCCTAAATCCTAAAAAAGATGGTAAAGTACGAATATGCGTAGATTAGATTTTAGGGATCTAAACTGAGCTAGCTTGAAAGATAATTTTTCAAATAGACAACATCGTCAAAAATACACAATTTTCCTTCATGGACGGATTTTTGGGTTACAACCAAATTAAAATGGTAGCTAAAGGTATCGAGAAAACCATTTTTATGACCATATGGAGCACCTTTTGCTACAAAGTAATGCCTTTTGGGCTCAAGAACGTTAGGATAACCTTTCACAGGGTGATGATAACATTATTCCATGATCTTAACTGGAAAGAAATTAAGGTCTATGTGGATGATATGCTCGCCAAATCGCTAAAGGAGAATGAGCATGTGGCCAATTTGCAGAAACTTTTCAAACAGCTTCTCAAATACTAGCTCAAGTTAAATCTCACAAAATGCACATTCGATGTCATATTTGGCAAACAATTAGGCTTTATTATGAGCGAGAAAGGAATAAAAGTCAATTTCAACAATGTCAAGGCCATTCAAGATCTGCCACCACCTCCAACTCAAAATGAATTGAGTTTCTAAGAAAGATTGAATTACATGGCCCAAGTTGTATCTCAGCTGATCGGCAAATACAATCTAATCTTTTGGCTGTTTCAACAACAAAATCGCAGAGAATGGAATGAAGAGTAACAATAAGCCTTCGATAAAGTCAAACATTACCTTTCGAGCCCTCTGATATTTGTACCACTAGTGCTAGTCAAACTCTAATACTATACTTATCAATTTTCAACAAATCGATGGGCTATGCATTAGGTCAACATGATAATTTAGGTAAGAAAGAACAGGCTATCTACTAATTGAGCAAGAATTTCATAGAATGTGAAAATAATTATTTAGCATAGAGAAGCTACGTTGTGCTTTAGCTTGGATAGCCCAAAGGTTAAGGCAATATGTGTTGTATCATACTACATGGCCGATTACTAAACTTGATTCCATCAAGTATTTATGCGAAGCTCCCATATTGTCATAGAGATTAGCTAGTGTCAAGTCTCGCTTTTTGAGTATGACATCATGTATATGAACTAGAGAGCCATCAAGGGTAGTACAATGGCATATGTTTTGGCAAGTCGAGCAACAGATGACTATCATCGTTTAAACTATGAATTTCTTGACGAAGACTTGATATGCATATCTGAGGTAGAGAATACAATCGAGTGCAGTTCATTTTGGAAAATGTACTTTGATAGAGCTTCGAATGCATTGTGGCACAGAATCTGGGTAATTTTTATTTTGCCCAATGGAAAGTAGTACCTCTTCACGGTAAGACTAAACTTTAATTGCACCAACGATATAGCTAAAATAAGGCTTGCATCATGGGACTCCAAGCAGCCATTAAAAGGGGCTTCAAAACACTACAAATATTTGGATATCTAACCCTTGTCATCTACCAACTGAAAGAAGAATGGCAAACGTGTGATGCTAAACTGATTCATCATGGGAGTCTAATCTAGGAACTAAGAAAAGAGTTTGATGATATTAGCTTTCAACATTTACCTCAATAAGAGAATCAAATTGCTAATGCCTTGCCACCTTGTCATCAATGTTCAAAGTTAATCAATAAATGGATGTTGCTTCCATTCAGGTGAGCATCTATACAAGTTCAACACATTGTCAAAATGTTCAAGAAGAGAAAGATGGTTTGCCATGGTATCATGACATTTTTTAGCACATAACGATCAACAATACCATAAATGCACTCTCGAAACTAACAAGAAAACCATCCAAAGATAGCAACAAGCTTCATTTTAGACGGTGGAGTGTTTTACAAGAAAGGTTAGGATGAAGTACTACTCTGGTTTATAGATACCTTTAAAGTAAAAAGAATTCTTGAAGAAATCTATTAAGAAATTTATGGTATGCATGCTAACGGACATCGAATGGCAAAACAAGTCATGTGATTGGGCTACTATTGGTTGACCCTTGAAAAAGATTACATCAACTATGCTCGAAAATGCCACAAATGCCGAATCATGTGGACAAAATCCATGTCCACCGGCACCTCTGCATGTTATGATAACTCCATGGCCTTTTTCCATGTAGGGCATAGACATGATTGGATCAATTACCTTTAAGGCTTGTAATGGGCATCACTTTATTTTGGTCGCTATCAATTATTTCACTAAGTGGGTAAAGCCAGCTTCATATGCCAATGTCACCAAATCTATTGTATGCAAATTTGTGAAATGGGATATCATCTATAGATATGGCTTGCTCGAGTAGATCATTACTGATAATGCACACAACTTAGAAAATAAAATGATGCAAGCAGTCTGTTCTCAGTTCAAAATTCAATATCATAATTTCATCCTATATCATCCAAAAATAAATAAGGTAATTAAAGTAGCCAATAAGAACATAAAAAAAATAGTCGAAAAGATGGCTAAGACATACAAATATTAGCACGAAAAGTTATATTTTGCATTACATGCCTATCACATAGTAGTACAAACTTTTACGAGGACTATCCCATTCTCCTTAGCCTGTAGCACAAAGGCTGTCCAACCTATTGAGTTTGAAATTGCTTCATTCAGTGTCTTAATGGATTCCTAACTTAAAAAGGCTGAATATGTTAAAAACCGATATGAGCAACTCGATCTTATCGAAGAGAAAAGAATGAAAACCATTTTTCACGAGTAGGTATATAAAAAACACATGATAAGAGCCTATAGCAAAAGGGTCCATCCTCATCAATTCCAAGAAGGTGACTAAAATACTCAAATAAATTTTCCTAATCCATAAAGATGCTTGATGAAAATAGACTTCAAATTGGGAAGGCTATATGTGGCAAAGCATGTATTTTTTGAAAGCGCCTTGATTTTAATCGAGATGGATGGCAATGACTTACCCAATCCTATGAATTATGATTTCATCAAGAAGTACTGTGCTTGAAAAGATCTTAGGATGAAAACTTGAAATGGTGTTCTATCCTCTTTTTATTTTCACTACTTAAAAAAATACCAAACAAAATGAAAAAAACAAAACAAAAAAAAAACCCACGGATGAAAGCCTAAAAGGCATCTGGGAAAAACAAACTGGCCTAAGTTGAAAACTTGAAAGGGTGGCTTAAGTGACCAAACTCTCTCTTACTCGAACCAAATCAAGCCCAAAAATATCAACAGCCTAGACCAGAACCAACTTATCGTACACTCACAACACTGATCAAGACACCAAATCATAACCTAATTCACCTATTCTATGCTAACCTACTCTACCAAATCTCATCCTTACCTACACCTAAAAAATAAAAACTACCGAACCTTAAGGCCTTCATCCCACAATCAGCCAATCTAAAGAATCTTTTTGTTAGTTGGCCAACACCAAAAGCATTAATTACTTGAGAAAGGTTTTTGAAGACATTTAGTGTAAGACCCATTTTATTGGCATCAAGGGTTAGGCGGCTAGGAAAACCCCTCTGAACTATTTTATGTCATAAAATCTTTTGTGATCCCATAATTTGTCATAACTTGTACCTTTTTTCTTTTAAATGAAATACAATCACTTGATTTTTTACAAGTTTCTTTATAACTCTTACATCCCATGTTGCAACATGTTTATCATTTATCTGATAGTGCTTCATAAATAAATGGAACTGATAACATGATTTCTTAGAATTACTTGGAAAGATAAAACTTTGCGAGAATTGTGTTTCATGTCTAAAGACCAAGAATGAACCTTAGGGCCATAGTTGATCTTGTCCTTAGACACCACATCCTGAAAATGTGCTCAAAACCTCTTCCTAATAAGCCTTAACTAAAGATAGGGGGCCAAAGTCTTTTTTAAACTATTATCCCCATAATCAAAGTTTAGAATATTCCACCCAGACCACCAAAGACACCCTTTAAATCATAATAGGGAAAGAGGAATCCTTCATACTTACCAAACTCAATGCAACAAAAGTCCCCAAACATGGGCCATCTAAGCTTAGGTCTGTCCTTTCACAATTATGGACCACTCGTACCTCTCAAAAGTGACATTAACATGCAAAACCTTTGAAAAATTAGAGAAATATTAATAAACCCCAGGCAAGAAGCCACCTTATCAAACTTATAGAAGATTAGAAGATCGAAAAGGCGAAAAAAATTGGTTACCAGGTTAGATTTTAAAATCATCACTTTTGTGTCACTTAAACATGCATTCGCATCCTTATGCATTATTCAATACAACAACTAACAATTTTCAGGTATGAACTTTTACTTTCAAAAGTCAAAATTAAACAAAATTGTAGGTACAAATTCATGCTTTCAAAAACCTTGAAAAGTTTTAGGTAAGAATCCTTTATCTTATGAGTGTGCAAGTTGAAAAAGCCATTCAAGAAAAGTAGCTGAACTCTTATCTTTTAGTCCTCAGAGAGCAAGACACATTTTTCTATTTTCAATAGTCTAAGAGTTGGATGCTTTTTTCCTTTTCAGTACTCATTATTTCCTTTTTAGTCCTTAAAGAGTAGGACGCTTTTTCTTTTTAGTCCTCAAAGAGTAAGACACTTTTTTTTTCTTTTCAATCCTCAAAGAACAATATGTCGTTTTTCCTTTTTAGTCCTTAAAGAACAAGACGCCTCTTTTTCCTTTCTAGTCCTTAAAAAGCAGGATGTATTTTTCTATCTTTATTTCTCAAAGAGCAAGATGCCTTTGCCTTTTTAGTCATCATCTTTCCTTTTTTAGTCATTAAAAAGCAAGATGTTTTTTTTTCACTTTAGTCCTCAAAGAGTCAGATGCTCTTTTCCTTTTTAGTCTTCAAAGAGCATGATGTTTTTTTTTTTTTAGTTTTCAAAGAGTAGGATGCTCTTTTTCATTTTAGTTCTTAATGAGCAGGACACTCTTTTCCATTTTAGTCTGTTAAAAGTAAGATGCCTTTTCCATTTTGTAGTCCTTAAAGAGTAGTACACATCTTATTTTTAGTTTTTAAAGATTATGATGCCTTTTTTCTTCTTTTTTTAGTCCTTAAAGAGCAGAACGCATCTTATTTTTAGTCGTCAGAGAACATGGCTCTTTTTTCCTTTTAGTCTTCAAAGAGCAAAATGCCTCTTTTCCTTTTTAGTCCTCAAAGAGCAGGACACTTACCTACCTCAGTCCTCAAAGTGTAAGATGCATGCCTACCCAATCCTAAAAGAATAGGATGCTTACCTACCTTAGTCTTCAAACAGTACATGCTTACATACTTTAGTCTTCAAAAAGTAGGATGCTTACTCATCTTAGTCCACAATGAGCTGGATGCTTATCGAGTTTGTCTTTAAAAAGTTGGATGCTTATATACTTTAATCCATAAAGGGCTAGACGCCTATTGAGTCAAAGCACACACTCGTTGGTGCTTGTCTTGAGGGTTAAACTCAGGAAACTGCAAACTTGGTAAGAAGGTTAAACCCTACAAAACTTATTAAAATTTTTTTATTTGTTAGAATTATTGCTGATGTACTCGGCCTACCTTAACATAATACTAACTAGATCTCTATTTTCCTATAGGCATATAAAACCATCATCCTACCTGAACAAAATAATGTCTGTTTATCTTTGCCTTATTGTTAATGTTCAGCAATAACCAAAGAGAGGCAACTATAGACATTTCATTTTATCAGGGCTAATTTTTAACATCTCAGTGGAGATAATCAAAAAATGATAAAATAAAAAAAAATAAAAAAATGGGGATGAATGTCAAGTGTCATGTTGCTATGCACTATTTGGTGACATAGGCCTAGGCAAAAATTTTTTTTGGAAAGGTCATAAACTTATGTGTTGTATTAGAGAAAAATGTAAAAATAAGGCACCAATAGTCACTATTCAAGGTGTCACGAAGTCATTCAAATGAGCACATGCCAGTTTTCCACTATTTATGACCAAGGTGAGGTATTCAAAGAGCTTAATGTACGTTCAAGTCATATTGGTGCATAAGTATTGATACAAAGCTTTCATGTCATAAAACTCAAATTTTCACATGTAGTATCGATACAAGAGTATTTGGTATTGATACCTAAGGTGTAGTCTCAATACTTAATGTGTTTGTATCAATACAAGCTTTGGCAATAGCTAAAGTTATGATTTTTGGCAAAATCTATTAATACACAACTAGGAATATCGATACAAATCCATAAAGTGTCAATAAAAGCCTCTAAGTCTTAAAATTTGTGATAATTTTTTTTTTTTGCTTTTTGCATTGATACATACATTATTATATCG
>JAQSVH010160052.1:0-26105 GCA_029448705.1 Adansonia digitata | reverse complement strand
ATTAGGAACCCTAAACTCATTCTCCATATTAGGGTAAATGGATTGATGCTTTGGTTTCATAAGAAAAGCCTTTCCTTCCAGCATTTTCCTTAGAATTAAGGTCCATCTATCAATTAGGAGAAACATGGATACACATAATAATCTCCTTTCCATTCATGATTGGGCACTACAAACACATTTTTTTCATTAAAATGAATGACATTGATGCATTGGTTTCATATGAAAAGGTTTTTTTTTCATCAATTTCCTTAGAATTAAGTTTCATTTGTCAATGGCAATAAACATGGATTCTCATAATAATCTCTTTTTCTTTCTTGATTGGGAACCATAAACTCATTCACCTCTTTGAGATAAATGGCATTAATGGTTTGGTTTTAGAAGAAAAGCTTTTCTTCCTACTAATTTTTAGAATCAAAATTCATTTGTCAATTAGGATGAAGACAGATTCACATAATAATCTCCTTTCTTTTCTTGATTGGGAACCATAAACTCATTCACCTCATTGAGATAAATGGCATTGATGGTTTGGTTACATAAGAAAAGCTTTTATTCCCACTATTTTTTAGAATAAAAGTTTGTCTTTCAATTAGGACGAAGATAGATTCACATAATAATCCCATTTTTTTATCATTAGGTGCCATAAACTCATTCTACTGATTGGGATAAATGACATTGATGCTTTTGTTTCATAAGAAAAGCTTCTCTTTCCACCACTTTTAGAATTAAAGTTCATTTATCAATTGGGATAAACATGGATTCACATAATAATCTCCTTTTTTTTTATGATTAGGCACCATAAACTCATTCTCCTCATTAGGATAAATGACATTGATGCTTTGATATCATAAGAAAAGCTTGTTTTTTCGCCATCTTTCTTAGAAGTAAAGTTCATCTAACAATTGGACAAACATGGATTCTCCTAATAATCTCATTTTGTTTCATGATTGGGACCTATAAACTCATTCTCCTCATTGCAATAAATGACATTAATGCTTTGGTTTCATAAGTAAAGTTTTTCTTCCCACCATTTTTTAGAGTCAAGGTTCATCTGTCGATTAGGACAAAAACAGATTCACATAATAATCTATTTTTTTTCATTATTGGGCACCATAAGCTCATTTGACTCATTAGGATGAATGACATTGATGCATTAGCTTCATAGAAAAGGCTTTTCTTTCAACTATTTTTTAGAATTAAAGTTTGTCCATCAATTGAAACAAACATGGATTCACATAATAATCTCATTTCATTTCATGATTGGGCACCATAAGCTCATTCTACTCATTGGGATAAATGACACTGATGCTTTGGTTTTAATGGAAAAGCTTCTCTTCTAACCATTTTTTGTAATTGAGGTTCATTTAGCAATTGGGACTAACACAAATTCATAGAATAATCTCCCCTTTCTGTTTGTGATTGGGCATTATAAACCTATTCTTCTCATTGGGATAAATGACATTGATGCTTTGGTTTCATAAGAAAAGCTTTTTCTTCCACCATTTTTCCTCATAATATAAGTCAATCTGTCAATTAAGACAAATATGGATGAACATAATAATCTCCTTTCCTTTCATCATTGGGAACCATAAACACATTTTCTTCATTGCAATATATGACATTGATGCATTAGTTTCATATGAAAAGCTTTTTTTTTCCATCAATTTCCTTAGAATTAAAGTTCATCCGTTAATGGAAACAAATATGGTTTCTCATAATAATCTCCTTTCTTGTCTTGATTGGGAACCATAAACTCAATCTCCATATTAGGTTGCTTTGGTTTCATAAGAAAAGGCTTCCTTTCCACCATTTTTTAGAGTCAAAGTTCATTCATCAATTATAACAAATACAGATTCACATAATAATATACTTTTTTTATGATTGGAAACCGCAAACTCATTTTTCTCATTAGGATAAATGAATTGATGCTTTCGTTTCATAAGAAAGCCTTTTTTCCCATCATTTTTTAGAATTAAAGTTCATCTTTCAATTTAGAGAAACACAGATTCATATAGTTATCTCGTTTCTTTTCATGATTAGGAACCATAAACTAATTCCCCTCACTAGGATAAATAAATTGATACTTTGATTTCATAAGAAAAGCTTTCAACCACAATTTTCATTAGAATAAAGTCCATCTCTCAATTGGGACAAACATGGATACACATTGGGCACCATGAACACATATTCTTCATTGGAATAAATGACATTGATGCATTAGTTTCATATGAAAAGCTTTTCTTTCCACTAATTTCCTCAAAATTAAAGTTTTTCTGTCAATGGCGACAAACATGGATTCTCAAAATAATCTCCTTCCTTTTCCTAATTGGGAACCATAAACTCATTCTCTTCATTGAGATAAATGACATTGATTCTTTGGCTTTATAAGAAAAGCTTATCTTTGCACCGTTTTTTTTAGAAGTAAAGTTCATCCAATAATGAGACAAACGTGGATTTTCATAATAATCTCTTTTTTCATGAATAGGAACCATAAACTCATTCTCCTTATTCGGATAAATGACATTGATGCTTTGGTTTTATAAGGAATGCTTTTCTTCCTAAAATTTTTTAGAATTCAAGTTCATCTTTCAAATAGGACAAACAGATATTCACATCATAGTTTTCTTTCTTTTCATTATTGGGCACTATAAACTCGTTCAACTCATTGGGATAAATGACATTGATGCTTTGGTTTCACAAGAAAAGCTTCTCTTTTCACTATCTTTTCAAATCAAAGTTCATCTATCAATTGGGATAAACATGTATTCACGTATTAACGTCCTTTCTTTTCATGATTACGAGATATAAACTCATTCTCCTTATTAGGATAAATGATTTGACTCTTTGGTTTCATAAAAAAAGCTTTTCCTACCACCATTTTCCTTAGAATTAATGTCCGTCTGTTAATTGGGACAAACATGGATACGCATAACAATCTCCTTTTCTTTCATGATTGGGCACCATAAACACATTTTCTTTATTGGAATAAATGACATTGATGCATTGGTTTCATATGAAAAACTTTTCTTTCCATCAATTTCTTCAGAATTAAAGTTTGTCCGTCAATGGCAAGAAACATGGATTCTCATAATAATCTCCTTTCTTTTCCTAATTGGGAACCATAAACTTATTCTCCTCATTGGGATAAATGACATTAATTCTTTGGTTTCATAAGAAAAACTTCTCTTTCCAACATTTTTAGTAAAAGTTAAGTTAGCCTAACAACGGGACAAATGTGGATTCTTCTAATAATCTCTTTTTCTTCACGAATAGGAACAATAAACTTAATCTCCTCAGTCATATAAAAGACATAATTACTTTGGTTTCATTGGAAAAGCTTTTCCTCCCACCATTTTTTAGAATTAAAGTTCATTTGTCAGTTAGGACAATCATAGATTCACATCATAATCTTCTTTCTTTTCATGATTGGGTGCCATAAACTCATTCTACTTATAGGAATAAATGACATTGATGTTTTGGTTTCATTGGAAAAGTTTCTGTTATGACCATTTTTTAGAATTGAAGTTTGTTTGTCAATTGGGACTAACATGGATTCACATAATAATATCCTTTCTTTTCATGATTGAGCACCATAAACTCATTCCCCTTATTGGGATAAAAGACATTGATGCTTTGGTTTTATAAAAAAATCTTCTATTCCTACCATTTTTTAGAATCAAAGCTTGTTTGTCAATTTGGAGAAACATGGATTCACATAATTGCCTGCTTTCTTTTCATGATTAAGAACTGTAAACTTATTTTCCTCATTGGAATAAATGAACTAATGCTTCGGGTTCATAAGAAAAGCTTTTTGTTCCACCATTTTCCTTAGAATAAAAGTATGTCTGTCAATTAGGACAAACATGGATGCACATAACAATCTCATTTCCTTTCATGATTGGGCATCATAAAAACATTTACTTCATTTGAATAAATGACATTAATGCATTGCTTTCACATGAAAAGCTTTTTTTTTCCATTAATTTCCTCAGAATTAAAGTTCGTTCATCAAAGACGACAAACATGGATTCTCATAACAATCTCCTTTCTTGTCTTGATCGGGAACAATAAACTCATTCTCCTTATTGAGATGCTTTGGTTTCATAAGAAAAGCCTTTTTTTTGCCATTTTTTATAGTCAAAGTTTGTTCATCAATTATGACAAACACAGATTCACAAAATATTAGAAACCATGAACTCATTCTTCTCACTGGGATAAATGAATTGATGCTTTGGTTTCATATGAAAAGCTTTCCATGCACAATTTTCCTTAAAATTAAAGTATGTCTCTTAATTGGGACAAACATGGATAGACATAATAATCTCCTTTCCTTTCATGATTAGGCACCATAAACACATTTCTTCATTGGAATAAATGACATTGACGCATTAGTGTCTTGTCAAAAGCCTTTCTTTCCATCAATTTCCTCAGAATTAAAGTTCATACGTCAGTGGCGACAAGCATGGATTCTTAAAATAATCTTCTTTCTTTTCCTAATAGGGAATCGAAACTCATTCTTCTCCTTGGGATAACTAACATTGATTCTTTGGTTTCATAAGAAAAGCTTATCTTTCCACTATTTTTCTTAGAAGTAAAATTCATCCAGTAATAGGACAAACATGGATACTTATAATAATCTCTTTTTCTTCATGAATGGGAACCATAAATGTATTCTCCTCATTAGGATAAATGACATTGATGCTTTGGTTTCATAAGAAAAGCTTTTCTTTCCACTATTTTTTAGAACTAAAGTTTTTTTTATCAATTATGACAAACACAGATTCACATCATAATCTCTTTTTTTTTTCATGATTGGGCACTATAAACTTGTTCTAATCATTACGATAAATGATATTGATGCTTTGGTTTCACAAGAAAAGCTTCTCTTTCCACCATTTTTTTGAATCAAAGTTCGTCCGTCAATTGGGATGAACATGGATTCCAGTAACAATATCCTTTCTTTTCATGATTGGGGACCATAAACTCATTCTCCTTATTAGGGTAGATGAATTGATTTTTTTGTTTCATAAGAATTGCTTTTCCTTCCACCATTTTCTTAGAAATAATGTCCATCTGTGAATTAGGATAAACATGGATACACATAATAATCTCCTTTCTTTTCATTATTGGGCACCATAAACGAATTTTCTTCATTAGAATAAATGACATTGTTGCATACGTTTCATATGAAAACTTTTTTTCCATTAATTTCCTCAAAATTAAAGTTCAATTTTCAATAGCAACAAACATGGATTCTTATAATAATCTCTTTTCTTTTCCTAATTAAGAACCATAAACTCATTCTCCTCATTGGGATAAATGACATTAATTCTTTGGCTTCAAAAGAAAAACTTCTCATTCTGCCATTTTTGTTAGAAGTAAAGTTCGTTTGATAATTGGACAAATGTGGATTCTCATAATAATCTTTTTTTTTTCATGAATGGGAACCATAAACTCAATCCCTTCAGTCAGATAAATTACATTGATGCTTTGGTTTCATTGGAAAAGTTTTTCTTCCCACCATTTTTTGGAATTAAAATTCATCTGTCAGTTAGGACAATCATGGTTTCACATAATAATCTCTTTTCATTTCATTATTGGGCACCATAAACTCATTCTCCCCATCGGGATAAATGACATTTATGCTTTAGTTTCATTTGAAAACTTTTTCTTCCTACCATTTTCCATAGAAGTAAAGTTCATCTGGTAATAAGACAAATGTGGATTCTAAAAATAATCTCTTTTCCTTTCATGATTGAGAACCATAAACTTATTCACCTCATTGGGATAAATGACATTGATGCTTTTATTTCATAAGAAAAGATTTTTTTCTCACCATTGTTTAGAATCAAGTTTTGTATGTCTTTAGGACAAACAAAGATTCACTTAATAATCTCCTTTTTTTTCATGATTGGGTACCATAAGCTCATTCTAATTATTAGGATAAATGACATTGATGCATTAGTTTCATAAGAAAATCTTTTCGTTCGACCAGTCTTTAGAATTATAGTTCATCTATCAATTAAAACAAAAATAGATTCACAAAATAATCTCCTTTCTTTTCATGATTGGTTTCATAAGAAAAGATTTTCGTTCCACCATGTTTTCAAATCAAAGTTCATTTGTCGATGGGATAAACATGGATTTATATAATAATCTCCTTTCTTTTCATGATTGGGAATTATAAACTCATTCTTCTCATTGGGATAGATGAATTGATGCTTTAGTTTTATAAGAAAAACTTTTCCTTTCACCATTTTCCTTAGAATTAATGTCGATCCATCAATTGGGACAAACATGGGTATACATAATAATCTCCTTTCTTTTCATGATTGGGCACCATAAACTCATTTTCTTCATTAGAAAAAATAACATTTATGTATTGGTTTCATATCAAAAGCTTTTCTTTCCATCAGTTTCCTTGGAATTAAAGTTCATCCGTTAATGGCGACAAGCATGGATTCTTAAAATAATCGCCTTTCTCTTCTTTATTGGGAACCATAAGCTTATTCTCTTCATTGGGATGCTTTGGTTTCATAAGAAAAGCTTTTGTTTCCACCATTTTTTAAAGTCAAAGTTCGTTAATCAAATAGGATAAAAGCAGATTCACATAATAATCTCATTTTTTTCATGATCGAATGCCACAAACTTGTTCTACTTATTGGGATAAAAAACAATGATGCTTTGGTTTCATAAGAAAGGCTTATCTTTCCACCATTTTTTAGAATTAAAGTTCATTTATCAATTACAACAAATACTTATTCTTAGAATAATCTATTTTCTTTTCAAAATTAGGAACCATAAACTCATTCTCTTCACTGGGATAAAAAACATTAGTGCTTTGGTTGAATGAGAAAAGCTTTTCTTCCCACCATTTTTTAGAATCAATGTTCATTGTGGACACCTTATTTTGTCGGGGCTAATTTTTTTAGCAACCTTGGGCATGGACATGAAAGGGGGCGATGATCATCAAAGTTTTTTTGAGGAGGTTAGGAAGGCCTATGGATCATATCAAAGATAAATCCAAAGGTGTGGCATCAAAAGGCATAGTTCAAGGTGTCCAAGATAAAAGATATGAGAATATTCATAATTTTGCTTGAATGTATCGATACATGGTTCTCATGTCTTATACAATGCTCTAACAATCCAAAAATTTGAAATGCCCCAATTTGTATCGATACAACATGTAAATGTATCGATACTTGAGCTTATGTATAAACACAGGAGCTTATGTATCGATCTAGGCCATGCCAAGACCAAAATGTGCATTCTGTAAAGAAATGTATCGATACAATGAAGCATTGAATCGATACAATGATTCATCGTATCAATACAATAATCATTGTATTGATACAATACTCAAGGTTTTTGGACCAAATATATCAATACATTCTGCAATGTATTGATACATGCAGGCCATTTTCCATAGTCCAAGAATTTTTGACTCATCCACCATTCATCCAAAACTTGATTTTCACTCATTTTGTTGCATTAGAAAGATCAAAACCCATATCAGATTACGAATTTGGACTTTTGAATTAATTTTGAAGCCTAAATTATATTAAAAAGGTCAATGTCACATGATCACCCTACTCTTTCTTAGTTTGTTGACCAAGATCACCATTAGCTACCCTATTTGTTGGAAAATCATTTCAGCATTTAAACCAACCACCCTATGTCCATCACATTGGCAGTAAGTTGCTCTCTACAGCCACTCAGTAGCCATCAAGCTGACATCATTTTGTCTTCCTTGAGAAATGACCAAAAACACCTTTAATTTGGCTCTAAAATGCTGGTATAAATAGAACACTTATATCTCAACTTAGGGAGGGGGAGATTCCAGCTTATTTTTAGCTTCCAAAACACATTCATACATAAAAGAACCAATCGTGTAGCTCTTCACTCAGCACCCAAAAACAGCCCTAAAACACTCCTTTAGCCTAACATATTCCAAGCATATTTATACATCAACTTGCATCTTATAATGAATCATTGTCATTTTCAGCATGCATAACATTTTCTTGTCAAAGTGCATAACACTTTCTTTGTCTAGACCATTGGTAAAGTTAGCATCCCCATTCATGTTATGTGCCATCCCCTTGTATGTTTGTTGTCTTCTCCTTGTCAAAGTGCATGTTTAATGGCTGTAAAAAAATTTGATTTTCAAAACCTCCACAAGCCAAGCATGCTAACCACAAGCAATGAGTATTATTATGAACTTAGCATTTTCCTTAAAGTTAACTAAAAAAATCTTAGGGAAGATGAAATTTTCCAGATCTATAATCCTGATTAAACGAGCTTGAAAATTTTGATTTTCCAACAAAATGGCCTTGCACTTGTTCTTTAAATGTTCGTGCCTTGTTTTTCAGTCAAAACCTTGAGTGGTATGATCAACAGGCTGTTTCATCATCCTAAACTACTTTAGGGCTATGCAAATGAGTTCATGATGCTTATGCTACTCTTTCCCTTTAGTCATGGATGTTCGAATGTCAATGACTCGAGTTTGGACCCGAAAACACGAAGAAAAATAAAAAAATCCCCTGCTTTACTTTGTCCCTTGCTGGTAACACCACTATTGCAAATTGAAAAATCAGTTTAAAATCCCAAATGATTTTTCTTGAATTTTTTGATATTTTTCTCTTGAAATGCGTCAAATTATCTTTAAAATGATGTCCTATTCACCCTCAGATCATTCTAGATGAGACCGTTATGATTTTTCAAATCTAAATTGTTTAAAACCTCTAGAATCAGCAACATGTATTCTGATGAGGCCTTTCAGACCCACTAAATGATTTTTCCAAATTTTTCAAGCATTTTTCCTAAAAGATTCATGGAATTCCTTTCTCAAAAAGGTATCATTTACAATTTTTCTATACCAAATAAGCCTGGGGTGATTTTTCAAATTTTGACATACCTTGTCCCTCGTATGCTCTGCTATAGCATAATTAATCTACACTTGAAAATTTATTCCGTGGAAAAGTGACTTTTTGGGATATTAGGAATATTTTTAGATTGATCCTTGCTGAGTTACCTTTCTAAAGGTATCTTGCCTACCTTTTAAGGTCTTCAAACTAATTTAGAATAAATTTAGAAGTGGGATAGCGCGATGCTATCCTCCATTTTTAATTATGGTCAAAATTGAGTTGTTTTTCGAGCTTCATCTCGAGACATTCTAATGTCACTATATCACCTCAACCAGCCTCGAGAACATGCTTTGACCTTCTATAGGCTCATATCAAGGCATGAACATATTTTACATCTTTACCATCCTCATTTATAATAATTTCTTTTGCCAAAAATTATCAAAATGCTCACACATTTCCTAAATCATAGTTTTGTCGACTTAAGTTTTCCAACTCGACTTCTTTAAAGAGTGTTAGGTAATGTTACTTTCGAGAATAGTCTAACCCCATCTTCTGAAAGGATACTTCAACCTTATCTTTCAACTACAATTAAAATTTTTCCCTTCTCGAGCTTCCATGAATGTGTCAAGAAAACCTTGTTCAATAAAGGAACCCAGATGCGTCTAAAAAATTATCGACTCAGTTATTCCCAGATAATTGATGCCAATTGTGAGATCAATTCCAATAGTTCATC
This sequence comes from Adansonia digitata, assembly GCA_029448705.1. Lineage (NCBI taxonomy): Eukaryota > Viridiplantae > Streptophyta > Magnoliopsida > Malvales > Malvaceae > Adansonia > Adansonia digitata. The sequence goes on along the minus strand of JAQSVH010160052.1, from coordinate 16,511 downwards.
TCTTCCCTTTATCATTACATTGAATGGTCTATGTTATGTTACTTTATTCATTGGCGTACTAATGTGATTTCTTCGTGATGATTACTTGCATGCATGTTTTCAAAACATTTCAAGCAAATTTGACAGTAATATTCTGTGTGGGTATCTCTCCAATTGCCAAAGTAGAATATTTCATTTTTCAAAGTAAAAATCCAGAGGTCATTCTTATTGAAAATCTCTATATTACCCATCTCTCTAGGGCATGCATGAGATTAAATCTGTTGACCATTTAGTGGTGAATGAAATCAAGATGGGTCTGAATTGATTTCTCAAAATTTTAGTAAATTAAAACTTTGATAAATAAAATTGAGAAATCTAAACAATAAACTTTGGAGTGCAAGTTAGTGAATAAAAATAAACAAGTAAGGAAAAAGGAAAGAAGAAGAAAACTCGATGATTTATAGAGGTTCAGCCTCAATTGCCTACGTCCTCTACCTCAGCCTCACTTGCTTCGGATTTTCTCAATTCACTAACTTGAATTGTTTACCTTTCAAGGACAAGGTATAACCTTTACACTTCCTATATTTCAAGGCTAAGATAGAAACCTCTACCCCCTATCTTTTATGGCTAAGATAGAACCCTCTCTTACTACTTTTGAAGGCTAAGTAGAAACTTTCTCTACTTTTCAATGGCTAAGTAGTAGACTCCCCTTTGTATAAGGATTTAAGTGTAAACAAATAAAACCTCTAAAGGTTTGGTGTTTACAAGAATTTTGACTCAAAGGAAATATGTATCTAAAGATACAAAATGAAGAATACAAAAATAGGAAGAATTAATCCTATACAAAGATAAACTACTTCGCAAAAATAATAGAGAAAATGAAAGATATGACTCTAAGCACAATCTCTTGGTTCTTCATGTTGTTAAGAGTGTTGGAGTGGCTTATTTATAGCCTTGATCACGATTCTAGCTATTGGGAACATTTGGTGATGGAATATAGCCATTGGAGCCTTCTAAATGTCATTTCTCGTTGTTCCCCGTGCCTTTGTATTGATACAATTAAGTGGGTATCGATATACTATGTTTAACGGTTCAAAATATGACTGTTAAACAGTCCTGTATTGATACAGAAAGATCTGTCTCGATACATGAACAGTGATTTTTGCATTTTAAGGTTAGTTGGCTACTTCCAAGCATTGTATCAATACATACACATAGTGTATCGATACATTCACATGAAAATCAATTTTAAAAGGTTTTTTATGATATTAAAACATGTAAAACTTATCTAAAAAATGTTTTATATAAAAATATGTATTAAGAACATATTTTTGAATGCTTGAAGGAATTAAAACACTTTCTAGTATTTTTCAAAGTGGTTACAAAATATTTCATGGAAAAATACTAATCTTAAAAATAATTAAACATAAGTTAATTAAGCTTAAGTTTTAGTTATATCAAAACTAAGATTAATTCAAAGCTAATATAGCTAAAAAAATCTTTTCATCAAAACCTAGATTTGTATTTCTATAAAATTCATGCATTAAAAAAAGGTTATATCAAAATAGTGATGAGTTAAGGTCAAAAGAATCAAAATTAAGATAAGACATAGCTAGTAAGGTATCGATTTTGGGCATAACGAAGAGGTCCATGCCTCATTATGTGTACCCAACTCCTAAACCTAAACGGTGAATCTTTGAACTACGTAAACCGCATAATCGATGTTTTGAGTTTCATAACTTAAGACATAGGTTTCAATAGGCATCCAGTCATGCGTAGCCCAAAATGATCGGTGGTGACTCCAAGCGTTGGCCACATTATGATGGTCATTCGAGACCAAGAAGATGAGCTATTCATCTTATGGTCTCCCTTACTATATCACGAGTCGGAATCTATACTTTCTCATTGTCATCATGTTACGAAGGAAAAGTCTTAGTCAAGAAGACATTTCCTATTCAAAAAAATATTTTAAGTCACCCATAATCTGTAAAGATCCACCTTAAGGCACGTTATGACATTCGTCTTTTGGTAGGGCCTTATAAGCTCATCCTACTCATTAGGATAAATGACATTTATAATAAAAGCTTTTCTTTCAACCATTTTTTAGAATTAAAGTGTCTATCAATGAAACAAATGTGGATTCACATAATAATCTCTTTTTTTTCATGATTGGGCACCATAAGCTCATTCTGCTCATTGGGATAAATGGCATTGATGATTTGATTTCATAGGAAAAGCTTTTCTTTTGACCATTTTTTAAAATTAAAGCTTGTCTGTCAACTGGGACTAACACTTATTCACATAATAATCTTCTTTCTTTTCATGATTGGGCACCATAAACTCATTCTCCTGATTGGCATAAATGACATTGATGCTTTGGTTTCATAAGAAAAACTTTTATTCCCACCATTTTTTTAGAATCAAAGTTCATTTGTCAATTTGGATAAACATGGATTCATATAGTTATCTCTTTTCTTTTCATGATTGGGAGCAATAAACTCATTCTCCTAATTGGGATAAATGAATTAATGCTTTAGTTCCATAAGAAAAGCTTTTCCTTTCCACTATTTTCCTTAGAATTAAAGTTCGTCCGTCCATTGCGTTAAACATGGATATACATAATAATCTCCTTTCTTTCTATGATTGGGAACCATAAACATATTTGTTCATTGGAATAAATGACATTGATGCTTTGGTTTCATATGAAAAGTTTTTTTTCCATCAATTTCCTCAGAATTAAAGTTCGTCCATTAATGGCGACAAATATGGATTCTTATGATAATCTCATTTCTTTTCTTGATTGCGAGCCATAAACTCACTCTTGTCGTTGAGATAAATGACATTGATTCTTTGTTTTCATAAGAAAAGCTTCCCTTTCCACTATTTTCCTTAGAAGTAAAGTTTGTCCAATCATGGGACAAATGTGGATTCTTAGAATAATCTTAGTTCTTTTCATGATTAAGCGCCATAAGCTTGTTCTACTCATTAAGATAAATGATATTGATGCATTAGATTCATAGGAAAAGCTTATCTTTCGAGCAGTTTTTAGAATTATAGTTCATCTATCAATTAAAACAAAAATGGATTCACATAATAATCACCTTTTTTTCATGATTGGGCACCATAAGCTCATTCTGCTCATTAGGATAAATGACATTGATACTTTGGTTTTATAACAAAAGCTTCCCTATTTGCCATTTTATAGAATTAAAGTTCGTTTGTCAATTAAGGCAAACATGGATTCATGTAATAATCCCTTTTTTTTAATGATTGGGCACTACAAACTTATTCTCCTCATTGGGGTAAATGACATTAATGCTTTGGTTTCATTTATAAAGATTTTTTTCCACCATTTTCCTCAGAATTGAAGCATGTCCGTCAATTGGGACAAATATAGATATACATAATAATCAATTTTTTTTCATGATTAGGCACCATAAACTCATTCTCCTCATTAGGATAAATGACATTGATGCTTTCGTTTCATTTGAAAACCATTTCTTTCTACCATTTTCCATAAAAGTAAAGTTTATCTGATAATGTGATCAATGTGGATTCTCATAATAATCTCCTTTTTTTTTCATGATTGGGAACCATTAACTTATTCTCCTCATTAGGATAAATGACATTGATATTTTGGTTTCATAAGAAAAGCTTTTCGTTCCATCATTTTTTTGAATCATAGATCATTTTCTCAATTGGGATAAACAAGGATTCACGTAATAATCTCTTTTCTTTTCATGATTGGGAACCATAAACACATTCTCCTCATTAAGATAAATGAATTGATGCTTTGGCTTCATAAGGAAAACTTTTTTTCACAATTTTCCTTAGAATTAAAGTCCACCCGTCAATTGGGACAAAATGGATATACATAATAATCTCCTTGCTTTTCATGATTGAGCACCACAAACTCATTTTCTTTATTAGAATAAATGACATTAATCCATTGGTTTTATATGAAAAGCTTTTCTTTCCATCAATTTCCTTAGAATCAAAGTTCATCCATCAATGGTGACAAACATGGATTCCCATAATAATAATCTTTCTTTTCTTTATTGGGAACCATAAGCTCATTCTTCTTATTGGGATGCTTTGGTTTCATAAAAAAAGCAATTCTTCACACCATTTTTTAGAGTCAATGTTCATTCGTCAAATAGGACAAAGATGGATTCATATAATAATCTCCTTTCTTTTCATGATTAGGCACCATAAACTCGTTCTACTTATGGGGACAAATAACATTGATGCTTTGGTTTCATAAGAAAGGCTTCTCTTTCCATCACTTTTTAGAATTAACGTTCATCTGTCAATTGCAACAAACACAAATTCACATAATAATCTCCTTGTCATGATTGGGCACCATGAACTCATTATTCTCTTTGGGATAAATGATATTAATGCTTTGGTTTCATTTGAAAACCTTTTCTTTCTACCATTTTCCATAGAAGGACAACTCGTCCAACAATGGGACAAACATGGATTCTCATAATAACCTCATTTCCTTTCATGATTAGGAACCATAAACTCATTCTTCTCATTGGGACAAATGACATTGATGCTTTGGTTTCACAAGAGAAGCTATTCTTCTTGCCATTATTTAGAATCAAAGTTTGTTTATCTTTCAGGATAAACAAAGATTCACTTAATAATCTCCTTTCTTTTTATGATTGGCTAAGCTCATTCTACTCATTAGGATAAATGACATTGATGCATTAGCTTCATAAGAGAAGTTTCTCTTTCGACCAGTTTTTACGATTATAGTTCATTTGTCAATTAAAACAAAAATGGATTCACATAATAATCTCTTTCTTTTCATGATTGGGACCACAAGCTCATTCTACTCATTGGGATAAATGACATTGATGCTTTAGTTTCATAAGAAAAGCTTTTCGTTCCACCATTTTTTCAAATCAAAGTATGTTTGTCAGTTGCGATAAACATGGATTCATGTAATAATCTCCTTTCTTTTCATGACTGGGAACCATAAACTCATTCTCCTCATTGGGATAAATGACTTTGACGCTTTGGTTTCATAAGAAAAGCTTTTTTTCCACCATTTTTTTGAATCAAAGTTCATTTGTTAATTAGGATAAACATGGATTCATATAATAATCTCCTTTCTTTTCATGATTGGGAACCATAAACACATTCTCTGCATTGGGATAAATGAATTGATGCTTTGGCTTCATAAGAAAAACTTTTTCCTTCCACCATTTTCCTTAGAATTAAAGTTCATCCATCAATTGTGACAAACATGGATATACATAATAATCTCCATTTTTTTCATGATTGGGTACCAAAAATTCATTTTCTCTATTGGAATAATTGAATTGATACATTGGTTTCTTATTAAAAGCTTTTCTTTACGTCAATTTCCTTAGCATTAAAGTTCATCTGTTAATGGCAACAAACATGGATTCCCATAATAATCACCTCTCTTTTATTTACTAGGAACCATGAGCTCATTCTTCTTATTAGGATGCTTTGGTTTCATAAGAAAAACATTTCTTCATACCATTTTTTAGAGTCGTCATTCGTCAAGTAGGAGAAACACTGATTCACATAATAATCTCCTTTCTTTTCATGACTGGGCACCATAAACTCATTCTACTTATTGGGATAAATGACATTGATGCTTTGGTTTCATAAGAAACGCTTTTCTTTCCACCACTTTTGAGAATTAAAGTTCATTTGTCAATTGCGACAAATACAGATTCACATAATAATCTCCTTTCTTTTCATGATTGGGCACATAAACTCATTCTCCTTATTGGGATAAAAGACATTGATGCTTTAGTTTAATTTGAAAACTATTTCTTTCTACCAATTTCTGTAGAAGTAAAGTTTGTCCAACAATGGGACAAACGTGAATTCTCATAATAGTCTATTTTTTTTCATGATTGAGAACCATAAGCTCAATCTCCTCAATAGGATAAATGACATTGATGCTTTGGTTTCATAAGAAAAGCTTTTCTTCTCACCATAATTTAGAATCAAAGTTTGTCTATCTTTTAGGACAAATAGAGATTCACTTAATAATCTCATTTCTTTTCATGATTAGGTACCATAAGCTTCTTCCACTCATTAGGATAAATGACATTGATGCATTAGTTTCGTAAGAAAAGCTTCTCTTTTGACCACTTTTTAGAATTATAGTTTGTCTATCAATTGAAACGAAAATGGATTCACATGATAATCTCCTTTCCTTTTATGATTAGGACCACAAGCTCATTCTACTCATTGGGATAGATGACATTGATGCTTTGGTTTCATAAGAAAAGCTTTTCGTTTCACCATTTTTTTAATTAAAGTTTGTTTGTCAATTGGGATAAAATGGATTCACGTAATAATCTCCTTTCTTTCCATGATTGGGAACCATAAATTCATTCTCGTCATTAGGATAAATGAATTGATGCTTTGGCTTCACAAGAAAAACTTTTCCTTCCACCATTTTCCTTAGAATTAAAGTTCGTTCATGAATTTGGACAAATGTAGAAATGCATAGGAATCTCCTTTCCTTTCATGATCGGGTACTATAAACACAGTCTCTTCAATGGAATAAATGACATTGATGCATTGGTTTCATATGAAAAGCTTTTCTTTCCATTAATTTCTTTAGAATTAAAGTTCGTCTGTAAAAAGTGACAAACATGGTTCTTATAATAATCAACTTTCTTTTCCTTATTGGGAACAATAAGCTTATTCTTCTCATTATGATGCTTTGTTTCATAAGAAAAGCTTTTCTTCTCACCATTTTTTTGAGTCGAAGTTCATTTATTAAATAGGACAAAGACTAATTCACATAATAATCTCATTTTTTTTCATGATTGGGCGCCACAAACTTGTTGTACTTATTGGGATAAAGGACATTGATGCTTTGGTTTCATAAGAAAGGCTTCTTTTTCCACCATTTTTTAGAATTAAGTTTATTTTTCAATTCTGACAAACATGGATTATTATAATAATATCCTTTCTTTTCAAGATTAGGAACCATAAACTTATTTTTCTCACTAAGATAAATGACATTGATTCTTTCGTTTTATAAGAAAAGCTTTTCTTCCCACTATTTTTTAGAATCAAGGTTCATTTGTTGATTAAGACAAACACAGATTCACATAATAATGTCCTTTCTTTTCATGATTAGGCCCCATAAGTTCATTCTACTCATTAGGATAAATGACATTAATGCATTAGTTTCATAATAAAAGCTTCTCTTTTGACCATTTTTTAGAACTAAAGTGTGTCTGTCAATTAGAACAAACACAGATTCATATAATAATCTTATTTCCTTTCATCATTGGGCACCATAAGCTCGTTCTACTCATTGGGATAAATGGCATTGATGTTTTTGTTTTTGTAGAAGAAGCTTCTCTTTTGATCATTTTTTAAAATTAAAGTTTGCCTGCCAACTACATGTATTCACACAATAATCTCCTTTCTTTTCATGATTGGGCACCATAAATTCATTCTCCTCATTAGGATAAATGACATTGATGCTTTGGTTCCATAAGAAAAACTCCTATTCTTGCCATTTTTTAGAATCAAAGTTCATTTGTCAATTTCGATAAACATGGATTCACGTAATTATCTCATTTCTTTTCATGATTGGGAACAATAAGCTTATTCTCCTCATTGGGATAAAAGAATTGATGCTTTGGTTTCTTAAGAAAAGCTTTTCTTTCCACTATTTTCCTTTGAATTAAAGTTCATTCATCAATTGCGACAAATATGGATACAAATGATAATCTCTTTTTTTTTCATGATTGGGCACCATAAACACATTTTTTTTATTGGAATAAACAACATTGATGCATTGTTTATATGAAAAGCTTCTCTTTCCATAAATTTCTTCAGAAATAAAGTTTATCCATTAATGGTGACAAACATGGATTCTTATAATAATCTCATTCCTTTTCCTAATTGGGAGCCATAAACTGACTCTCCTCATTGGGATAAATCACATTGTTTCTTTGGTTTCATAAGAAAAACTTCCCTTTCCACCCTTTTTCTTAAAAGTAAAGTTCATCCGATGATGGGACAAACATGAATTCTAATAATAATTTCTTTTCTTTTCCTGATTGGGCACTATAACCTCATTCTACTCATTAGGATAAATGATATTGATGCATTAGATTCATAAGAAAAGCTTCTCTTTCAACCAGTTTTTAGAATTATAGTTCATTTGTCAATTGAAAAAATAGATTCACATAATAATCTCATTTTTTTCATGATTAGACATCATAAGCTTGCTTTACTCGTTGAGATATATGACAGTGATGCTTTGATTTCATAAGAAAAGCATTTCTTTCCACCATTTTTTAGAATTAAAGTTCATTTGTCAATTGGGGTAAACATGGATTCACATAATAATCCCCTTTATTTTCATGATCGATCACTACAAACTCATTATCCTCATTCAGATAAATGACATTAATACTTTGGTTTCATTTATAAAGTTTTTCTTTCCCTTATTTTCCTTAGGAGTAAAGCTCACCCGTCAATTGGGATAAATATGGATATACATAATAATCTCCATTCCTGTCATTATTGGGCTCCATAAACACATTTTCTTCATTGGAATAAATGACATTGATGCATTGGTTTAATGTGAAAAGCATTTCTTTCCATCAATTTCCTTTGATTTAAAGTTTATCTATCAATGGAGACAAACATTAATTCTCATAATAATCTCTTTTCTTTTCTTGATTGGAGACCGTAAACTCATTCTTCTTATTAGGATAAATGACAATGATGCTTTAGTTTTACAAGAAAAGCCTTTCTTCCCACCATTTTTTGGAGTCAAATTTCGTCCTTCAATTAGGACAAAGATGGATTCATAAAATAATCTCTTTTCTTTTCATAATTGGGCATCATAAACTTATTCTCATTAGGATAAATGACATTGAAGCTTTGGTTTCATTTAAAAAGCTTTTTCCCACCATTTTTTTTATCAAAATTCATCTATAAATTAGGACTAGCACGGATTCATATAATAATCTTTTTTTCATGATTGGTTGCCAAAAACTCATTCTACTAATTAGGATAAATGACATTGATGCTTTGGTTTCATAAGAAAAACTTTTTTCTTGCAAATTTTTAGAATTAAAGTTTGTTTGTTTATTGGGACAAACACGGATTCAGCTAATAATCTCTTTTGCTTTCATGATTGGGCACCATAAACTTGTTCTCTTCGTTAGGGAAAATGACATCGATGCTTTGGTTTCATTTAAAGAGCTTTTCTTTCCACCATTTTCCTTAGAAGTAAAGATTATCCAACAATGGTACGAACATGGATTCTCACAATAATCTCCTTTCTTTTGATGATTAGGAACAATAAACTTATTTTCTTATTGGGATAAATGACATTGATGCTTTGGTTTAATAAAAAAAGCTTTTTTTTCCCACTATTTTTTAGAATCAAAGTTCATCTATCGATTAAGACAAACACGTATACACATAATAATCTCCTTTCTTTTCATGATTTGCTACCAAAAACTCATTCTACTCATTGGGATAAATGACATTGATGCTTTGGTTTCATAAGAAAAGCTTCTCTTTCCTCCATTTTTTAAAATTAAAATTTGTTTGTCAATTGGGACAAACATGGATTCATATAATAATCCCATTTCTTTTCATGATTGGGCACCGTAAACTTATTCTCTTTATTGGCATAAATGATGTAGATGTTTTGGTTTTGTAAGAAAAACATCTATTCCTACCATTTTTAGAATCAAAGTTTGTCTGTCAATTTGGATAAACATGGATTCACGTAATTATATATTTTTTTTTTCATGATTGGGAACTGTAAACTCATTCTCCTCATTGGAATAAATGAATTGAAGCTTTGGTTTCATAAGAAAAGCTATTTCTTCCACTATTTTCCTTAGAATTAAAGCCCGTCTGTCAATTAGTACAAACATATAATCTTCTTTTCTTTCATGATTGGACACCATAAACACATTTTCTTCCCACCATTTTTTATAGTCAAATTTGATTCGTCAGTTAGGACAAAGATAGATTCAGATAATAATCTCTTTTATTTTCACTATTAGGGGCCACAAACTCATTGTACTTATTGGGATAAATGACATTAATGCTTTGGTTTCATAAGAAAGGCTTCTCTTTTCACCATTTTTTAGAATTAAAGTTTATGTTAGCTTTAGAGGAAAGATTGAACCAAGTGGAGGTGAATTGGTTTAATAAAAGCTTGATAAATTTAACGTAAATTGAAAATTAAAAATAAGATAAGGAAGAGAAAAACCAATAATCAATGTCTGGAGGTTCGATCCTTTAATTCGGCACCTACATCCTCTCTTCTTGATACCTAGGTGATTCCTATAATTCACTAAGCAAATTGTTACCTTTAAGCAAATTCTTTTGAAAAGTATACCCCAAACTCTCAAATATTTTTGCTCACTTTCACAGAATCCCCTTTTGTGATATAAAAGAAGTATTTTGTAAACAAAATGAACCTCTAGTAGGTTGTTGTTTGCTAGAATTTAAGTACAAGATAAGTGAGATACAAATAGGCTTGAAGAGTATAAATTTGATACAAGTGGAAGTAAAGAATTTGATGATTTTGAGCTTTTTGTTGTTCAATGATTCAGTGAAATTTGTATCTTTACATTTTCAGTTGTTTGGAACCTTCATTTATAGCTAAAAATTGATTCATAGATATTAGGCATTTAATGTGGTGGTTGGAGAGCTGTTGTAGCCTTCATAAATGCTTGTTTCTATTCAATCCCGCGCTATAGTATGGATACAATTCCAATAGTATCGATATAGGACCATTATTGCTTGTTGTATTGATATAGGGATCTGAATATTGATACTAAGTAAGCTATACCGATACAAATACCATTATCTTGATACATTTAAGGGTTTCAGCCAAACCTTGGCTATTGCCAAGCCTTATATCAATACATATAGGGTGAGTATTGATACTAAGCAACCTGTATCGATACATACACACTTGTATCGATATATTTGAGGGTTTCATCCAAACCTTGGCGACTGCCAAGTCTTGTATTGATACACATGGGGTAAGTATTGATACTAAGCAGGCTGTATCGATACATTTACACTTGTATCAATACACTTGAGGGTTTTTAAGCATAGTATCGATACATTTATTCTTTGTATCGATACCAACCATAAAAAAATATGTGAAATGATTTTTGTTGACTCAAACAAATCTCAAAATTACTCTAAGTATAAATATACTTTTTAAAGCATATAATTTTTGACAAGTTACAAGCTTAGTATTTTTCAAGATGCTTTTCAATTTAAACACAAATATCAAGTTGAGTGTCAATTTAACTTAAATTGCTTGTTATCTCAAAATAAAAATCAAGGTTAACAATCTCCCCTTTTTTGATATAACAAAACTTAAGATAAATTTGCTTATATTTAAGATTAACAAAAAATAACTCCCCCTTAAAAAAGTAATGGTTTTCAAAAATTTTGTTTTAAGTAACTCGGTTTTTAATATTGCCTGAGATTAGAAAAATCAAGCTTATGTTCAATATTAACATGTAATTTGGGTTCCAACATATGCATAATAAATTCATGGAAAGCATATATAGCAACACATTGCAAATTTCAAGCATTTCTTCCCTTTTCCGTTATATCAAAACAGAATTCAAGGATAAGTAGGCAAAAGCAAAGGCAAACTCAGTTTAGAATACGATAAAATTAATAAAACAAGCAAAAGATGTTCAAGGCAATGCAAAACATAGAGTTGCAGAGAATCCTAAAACCATAAAGTCCAACAAACATAAGAGATATCCTAAAACAATCTTAAAATGATACCATAAAATCCGACAAGGTAGAAAATTAATAAATGTGCCTAAATTGACTAAATGTCATCGGTCGAAGGATCCTCAGCGATAAAGAAGTGGTGAGGCGTGCAAGGAAAAGTAGCCGAGAAAGCATGGAATTGCTCTATTAAAACTCGGTGACTGTGCTCAAGAGTATAAAGACGAGCATCGATGGCGTTAAAGTAATGGTTGAATCATCCCTCTCACGCATCAAAACGGCCCATAATAGAAGTGAACATAGTGGGAATGTCCATATGCATAGAAGATGAGTTAACGTGAGCTGAAGGTGGGGGAGGCTCATCATGCTCCATTTCATCATGATCATCAGGAGCGAAAGCATCAAGTTGCTCAAGTGGTGGTTGTTAATGAGCCTTAGGAACAAAGTCGACACCTTAAATTTCATATCTGGCAAGGATCATGGATTTGTGACCAATGTAGTAGTAGGTGGTTACCATAATTTTGGGGTTGCATGAAAGATCAAGACCTTAGGTGTCGAAGTAATAACTTAAAGCCATGCCATTGAGAAGATTATGACAACCACAAATGTAAAGAGCAAGGTCCACGAATATGAAATAGGCTAAATTTGGATGATTTCTAGATTGAATCATGTGAAGCCACCAATAATCTGCTTCAATAATCAAGGTATGTTTGTTCTGTATCGACGGAGCACATGTGAGACGATAAAATGGAGCAAGCAATCAATCAGGGGAAAGAGTGTGGCTTTGTTGTTTGGAGTGTGCAATGCGACAAGAGCTAAGCCTTCATGGATGACGCTTTCATTTGAAAAGCCAAAGGCAGACGTGAGAGAAGCCGAGTTAATAAGGAGCTCTTGTCCCAAAAGATAGGACCGAATAGCAATGACATTATCATGGTCATCAATAATGAGAGAGGCATTGCTAAAGAATGCACGGACAAGATTTTCTCAAATAGAAACATTTAAGGAAAGAATTTTCATCCATCCAAAGGTTTCAAAAATCTGAAGGTAAGGATAATTAATGGACCAAAGAAAATGAAAATCGATGAGTCAACATTGTTGGATGGGCATCCAAGCATAGATGGTGGTGAAACGCTCACGAGCTCGTGCATCGCAGAAACATAAGTCAAAGAAATATTGATTTTGGGTTAGAGGTGTTTGACGAGTGGAAAAAGTGGAGGCACGAGTGACGGGACCTTGATGACGTGCTATTTTTTTGGTTTTGGAGGGCATGGTTATGTTTGAGGACTTTTGTCGAGCAGGTGGTAAGGGAACAGGTTAAGTGGTTAAAATGCTGGTTAGGGAAAATAGTCAAATAGGTCATGGGTGCTAAATTTAGTTTGAAATTGGTGTGATGCAGTGAATAAATCCATAATCAATCACACAAACAAAGTGGGGAAAGTTTAGGAATAGAAAAGGAGTTGAATTTTAGGATGAAATTTAGACAAAAGTGATGGGTTTAGAGAGGGAAGTGGTGATAGGGAGTTTCTAATTCTTAATGTTTTGGATGATGGTGAGTGATTTCAAAATGGTTTTGGGTAAATGTGATAAAGGAAATTGGTTTATGGAGCAATCAATTTAGAGATAAAGGGTGATGATGATGGGTTTTAATGATTTAATGATTAAGTAAGAGAGAGAAAGAGAGAGGGTTTTCTGAGGCAAGGATGAAGAGTGCATTCGAATGATAAGAACGTGCGTGGGCGGTTCTAAATGAACAGTGAGTATCTATACAGAAAAAACAGTATCGATACAAAGAACTGTATGGATACAAAGAACTAGGTCTCGAGACTTAGATCAAATTGCTATGTATCGATACACGCTGAGAAGTATCAATATAGTGTAACGATACAGAAGAGACAGGTATTGATACAAAGAACAAGTCTAGGTTTGTATCAATATAATGAAAACAAGTCTCGATTCATGGAAGAAGAATGTATAGGGATTGATATAAATGGCCTAATATAGGGCTATTTGCAATAAGATGACATCAAACTAGATGTATTTTTTACCTAATTATCTTTTGAAAAACATTTGAAAATAAAACTTAGACCAAAATTAAGATCATTTTGCAAGAATAATTCAAAATTTAATCAAGATTCAACAAAATTATCCAAGAATGTCATAACAAATGAACATTATCAAACAAGTAAGTGTGTAAAACTAGTTTCATCAACCTAAGCATGATGCAAACAATATTGAGACAAAGTATCAGGATTCGATCAAATCATGAATATTACGGTGTATTCATTAAGCCAATTTCTCTTTTAATTGTGAAAAATCTATCCTTGTCAAGTGGTTTAGTGAAAATATGATCTAATTGATGCAAGGTATCAATGAATTCAAGCACTGCATCACCTTTTTTGCACATGATCTCTAATGAAATGATATCTAATTTCTATGTGCTTGGTTCTAGAGTGTTTGATTGGATTTTTGGTGAGACAAATGGCATTAGCATTGTCACATTTAATTGGAATATGATCCATGGTAATGCCAAAATCCTCAATTTGTTATTTTATCCCCAAAATTTGGGCACAACAACTTCTCGCGAATATGTATTCCGCTTCAGTTATGGATAAAGAAACACTATTTTGTTTCTTGGAAAACCATGATATGAGCATATTTCCAAGAAATCGACATCTACCAAAAGTGTTTTTCCTATCAATTTTACATCCACCAAAATTCGCATTGGAATAAGCATGCAAGACAAGGGATGATTCTTTTGGATACCAAAAGCCTAGATTTGAAGTATCTCTAACATATCTAAAGATTGTTTTCACGACAATTAGATATGACTTTCATGGTGATGATTGGTATATAGCACATAGGCATACACTAAACATTATGTTGGGTCTACTTGTGGTAAGATATAGCAACGAACCTATCATAGACCTATAAATTTTAGAGTCAATGATTTTACCTCCTTCATCCTTTCAAGCTTTGTTGAAGTACTTATAGGTGTGGAACAAGGCTTTGCTTCATCCATTTTGAACCTCTTGAGTAATTCCTTGGTGTACTTTGCTTGATTGATAAAGATGGCATAGTCCCAAGTAGAATGTTAATTCACCTATTATACTCATCTCGAGCTCACCTTATATTAACTTAAAAAATTCTTGACTAAGAGATCCATTAATAGCACCAAAGATAATATCATCAACATAAACTTGAATCATTAAAATGTCCTTGTTTTTTACTTTTGTAAATAGAGTTTTGTCAACATTGCCTCTATTGAAACCTTTTTTAATTAAAAATTTTGAGTCTTTCATACCATGACCTAGGTGCTTGCTTAGTCTATATAAAGCTTTTAAAAATTTAAAAACATGATCGGGAAAATGAGGATTTTCAAAATCGAGAGTCTGCTCAACATAAACTTCTTCATTAATGAAGCCATTTAAAAAAGCACTTTTAACATTCATTTGATATAATTTGAAATTATTGAAACATGCAAAAGCTAGTAGTATTTTAATGGCCTCTAATCTAGCTACGAAGGCCTAAGTTTCATCATAATCAATTCCTTCTTCTTGAGTATATCCTTTAGCTACTAATCTAGCCTTCTTCCTAATTATTGGTCTATTCTCATCAAGTTTGTTCCTAAAAACACATTTAGTACCTACAATGGGATAATTACTAGGTTTCTCAACTAAATTCCAAACTTTGTTTCTTTCAAATTAGTTTAACTCTTTTTGCATAGCCTTGATCCAATTATCATCTTTGAGAGCATCATCTAAATTCTTGGGTTAAATTTGTGAAAGAAAGGCTACATAATTGCAAGTACTTCTAAGGGATGATCCAGTTCTTACCCTTGCTTAGGATCACCAATTGTCTTACCTTTTTTAACTTGAGTCAACTCTCTAGGATGATTTCTTTCCCTTTCTACTTGAGTTGGCTCATATAGTTCTTCCTCTTTTGGATCTTCTTGATTTTGCATTGCTTATCCTGGTTCCTTATATGATGTTTGTTCTTGGTAAATCTCTACATCATCATTATCAAAAGACATCTTTCTCAAGGTTAAGTTAGCTTCATCAAATATAACATGTATTGACTCTTCAACAACTAAAGTTCTCTTATTGATCACTCTATAAGCTTTGGAATTTGTTGAATAATGAAGAAAAATTCCTTCATCAGATTTTGCATTACCAAGATTATCCTTTCCATTATTAATAATAAAACATTTACATCCAAAAGGATGAAAGTAGCTAATGTGAGGCTTTCTTCCTTTAAAAAGTTCATATGGAGTTTTCTTTAGGATTGGCCTAACCATGGTTCTATTTATAATATAGCAAAAAGTATTAATGGCTTTTGCCTAAAAATATCTTGGTAAATTATTTTCACAAAGCATGGTTCTCGCCATTTCTTCTAAGGTTTTATTTTTTTTTTCAATAACTCCATTTTGTTGAAGAGTTCTAGGTGTCAAGAAGTTCTTGCTAATACCATTTTCATTACAAAATTTATCAAAACCAAGGTTTTCAAATTCTTTTACATGATCACTTTTTATACTTGAAATAGAATAATCTTTTTCATTTTGAATAATTTTGCAAAAAGTAATGAATTTTTTTAAGGCTTCATCTTAGAATGTAAGAAGAGAACCCAAGTAAACCTAGAGTAATCATCTATAAGAACAAATCCATATTATTTACCTCCTAAGCTTAATGTCCTAATAGAACTAAAAAGATCAATATGAATAAGTTGTAATACTCTAGTAGTTGAGACAATATTAATTGGTTTGAATGAAGCTCTTC
>JAQSVH010160043.1:2006-22252 GCA_029448705.1 Adansonia digitata | reverse complement strand
GATGCATTTTCATAGTCATGTGTCTTTGTTTGCTTGTGAATGATTTATTTCTTGAATTGATTATTATCTTTTCTTAAATAAACCAACATTATGTTTATTGAATATTAAATCTCTATTAATTGTAGGCCTTATCTTTGATGAATATTAAAATTCCATAAATGTTGAAGCCCAACAACATTTAAAGGTTTTTTGGTATTAGGCTCAGTTTATTAATCACTATTAAATAAATAAAAAGCATGATGCATTTTCATAGTCATGTGTCTTTGTTTGCTTGTGAATGATTTATTTCTTGAATTGATTATTATCTTTTCTTAAGTAAACCAACATTATTGAAACGAAAATATATCTTGATTTGTAATGTTTTGATATATATGTGCCCAAAGCGTTAATGATTAAACTTTCTCAAGTATCTTAACATAGGAGATATGGAGATAAAAGTTGACTCTTTAGTGATCGATTTTGATAAATCATTTCATGAGGATGAAGTATACCCTAATAAGAATTTTAAAGATTATGACTTTCCCTAGGATTTAGTAAGACTAATCAAATAAGAAGAGAGACAAATTGTGCCTAAAAAAAATCTTTGGTGGTGGCAAACTTAGGGATTGAATAGTGTCAAAAAGAAGTTAAAATTAGGACTACGATATCCTTATCCACTCAGGAAGAGTTAATTGCCTTCTTAAAAGAGTTTAGGGATGTTTTTGCTTGGTCATACGAGGATATGCTAGGATTGGATACAAGCATAGTAGTGTACAGCCTTCTATTGAAACCTGAGTGCAGCCCGATGCAACAGAAGTTGAGAAAGATAAAGTCAAAGATACTCCTAAATATAAAAGAAAAGTGCAAAAGCAAATACATTTTAGGTTTTTAAAAGTGGCAAATTATCTTGAATAGGTAGCAAATATTGTGTTTATCCCAAAGAAAGATGGAAAAATACATATATGCATGGATTATCAGGACTTGAACAAGGTAAGCCGTAAGGATAATTTCCCACTACACCATATAGAACATTGGTTGACAACATATGAAAGAATTTTTTGCTTTCTTTCATGGTAGCTTGTTTGGTTATAATCAAATTAAAATAATGCCAAAAGATAGGGAAAAACCATGTTTGTGACTTATAGGGTACATTTTGTTATAAGGTGATGTCGTTCAATTTGAAGAATGCTAGGGCAACATATCAGAGAGCCATGGTGACTTTGTTCCATGACATGATGCATAAGGAGATAGAAGAGTATATTAATGATATGATTACCAAGTCTTTCAAGGAAAGTGAGCATGATAGAAATCCTAAAATGCTTTTTAAAAGGTTGAAATAGTTCAAACTTAAGTTTAATATAGCTAAGTGTAATTTGGGTGTTACCTTCAGGAAATTGTTAGGCTTTGTGGCTAGTGAAAAAGGAATAAAAGTGGATCTTGAAAAGGTTAAGGCCACTCAAGTTTTTCCACCACTTCGTACATAAAAAGAGTACGATGTTTCTTGGGGAGGTTGAACTATATTTCTAAATTCATATCCCAGCTTACAGATAAGTGTGATCCAATATTTTAGCTTTTACGAAAACAAGATCCTAGTGAATGGAATGGTGAATGCCAAGAGGCATTTGAGAAAGTGAAATAATATCTTTCTAATCTGCCAATGTTGGTGCCACCAGTGTCAGGAAGACCATTGATCTTGTACTCCTTGATATTTGAAAGGACTATGGGCTATGTACTAGGGGACCATGTTAAAATAGGGAAGAAATAATAGGCAATCTATTACCTCAGGAAGAAGTTTATAGACCATGAGGTTAATTACTCAGTGGTAGACAAGACGTGTGGTGCATTGGCATAGGCCATATAAAGGTTTGGATAATACATGCTCTATTATATAACTATGTTGATTAGGAAATTAGATCTAATTATATCTGTGTGAAGCTCTAGCTCTCTCAAAAAAGACTGCATGGTGGTAGGTGTTGCTTTCAGAGTTTAACATAGTGGATGTGAAACAGAAAGCCATAAAAAATAGTGCTATAGCTGTCTTCTAGACAGATTGGGCTATGAAAGATTATGAGCCATTGGATTTTGATTTTCTTGACGAGGATTTGATGTGTAGATCTCAAAAAGAAGAGATATCACTTGAAAATAAAACTTGATAGATGTCCTTCGATGGTGCCGCCAATGCCATGGGGTATGGAATATGAGTGTTATTAATTTCTTAAAATAAAGATCATTATCTACTTATTGCTAGACTGAATTTGATTGTGCCAATAACATAACTGAGTATGAAGTATGTGCGATGAGGTTATGAGCTACTATAGCATAAAAGATGAAATATTTAAAAGTATCTGGTGATTCAGCTCTAGTTATATGTTGGCTCTAGGGTGAATGGGAAACCCATGATAGGAAGTTGGTGTGTTATAAGAAGATTCTCAAATTAGTAAAAAGGTTTCAAAAGGTAGATTTTTGGCATTAGGCCCGAGAAAAGAATTAGATTATTGATGCATTGGTTACATGGGGCAAAGGTAATGATAATTAAGATGAATATTCATGAGATCCTTACTCATTGCCAAAGTGTGAAGGCCGAAAGAGATGGTCAAACATGGTATTATGACATTTTTTATAGTAAGAAATCGATAATATCTGGATTGTGCTGTTGAAAACGATGGGAGAACTATTCGAAGAATGGCTATGAATTTCATCCTTGATGGTGAAGTTTTGTACAAAAAAGTCAGAACCAAGTACTTTTAAGGTGTCTAGATGCCATTAAAGCTAGACTGATAATGAAAGAAGTCTATGAGGGGAAATATGGAGCATACCCTAGTAGACATATGATGGCCTGGCAAATCATGAGGTTTAGATATTAATTGACCATTGAAGGTGATTGCTTCAAGTATGCATGCAAATGTCACAAATGTTAGATGTATGCAAATAAAATTAATGTGCCTCCATCGTAGTTGCATTTGATGACATCTTCATGGCCATTTTTGATGTGGGGCATGGATATGATAGGCCCAATTATGCTTAACGCTTCGAATGGGCACCATTTCATCTTACTGGTAATAGATTACTTAACTAATTGGGTGAAAGATATTTCATATGCAAACATGAGCATACAAATTTGTCAAAAGAGAAATCATATGCTACTATGGAATACCAAAAAGAATCATTACTAATGATGCTTTGAATTTGAAAAATAAAATTATACTTGAAAGGTCTGTACAAGTCAAAATCAAACATCATAATTTGACAACTACTACCTAAAAATGAATGGGACAATGGAGGCAACTAATAAAAATATAAAATAGATTATGTCAAAGATGACAAAGACATATAAACATTGGCAAAAAAAGTTGCCATTTGCTTTACATGCTTATTGAACTTTAGTTTGTACCTCTATGAGTGCTACACCATTTTCCTTGGTCGACATAATGGAAGCAGTGCTATCAATAGAGGTGGAAATTCGTTCATTATGGGTATTAATGGAAACCAAATTCGAAGAGGCTAAATAGCTTAGATCTCGATATGAATAACTCAACTTCATTAAGGAGAAGAGGTTAAGAGCCATTTATCATGGGTAAATGTATCAAAAGAGGATGATGAGGGTACATGATAAGAAAGTTCATCCTTAACAACTTGATGAAGGTGAGTTTGTACTTAGAAAAGTTTTTTCAATTCAAAAGGATGCCTAAGGCAAATAAACTCTAAATTGAGGGGTTTATATGGTGAAGAGAGCCTTCTTTGGAGAAGCATTAATATTGGCCGAGATGGATGGGAACAAGTTCCCAATTCATTGCATTCAAATAGAGTGAAAAAAATATTATGTTTAAGAGATGAGACATATACAAAACATTGTTGGATTTTTACGAGGGGTAAATGCCATAGTTTATTAGGTTTGCAAGATTTCGAGCCAAACGCAAAAGTGTTAGGTTTATACGGCTATGAGGAATTGTTCACTCTTGTTTGGAATGACGTTTACAGCCAAAGAAAGATGCAATATAGTCTGAAATCATTACAAGAAAATATGCTAGGTCTAAATGAATTAGGTGGTCTTCTGGAAAGTTGAATCAGATTCATTCTCTAAATAAGTAGGATCCTATTGCTTAAAAAGCCTACATTTTGAATCTTTCTTTGTTAAGCATTTATTAAACCTATTTTTGTGAATTATTAACATTTCATTTAGATGATTGATTGTTGAGAATTTTCAATTAGAAATGAATTCATAATGAAATTTTTGTCTATCCTTTTATGTGTCATTGCTTGTTGATTTGTTTAATAATGAATAATAAATTGATAAGGAATAAACATAGGATGCCTTGATTTTTTGATAAGAAAAACCAATATTTTATAAGGAAATTGATGTCCATTTTGTATCTTTAGTGATCTAAGGTTTGAGATTACTTAAGTGAAGAGATTGAATACTTTGCAGAGGAAAAGAAGCATTAGGCTTAAAAGGAATAAAATGGCAATGAAAGTTGGAATGTTTATATATGATGATGAATTTAGAGGGTGCTGCCTAGTTGGAAAGAGTGGAAAAAAAGAAAGAAAGATGGTAATGGAAGCCATGAAAATTTTGAAAAAAACTAAATAAAAGTCGAATTATTGTGCGTCTCGCTAAAAGTAAAGTGGATCATAAATGACATTAAGATAAATCCTATATTATGATTGCATATTAACATTAAAGTAGGAATCATGCATATGTATCTATATTGCATAATAGTAAATTGCTTAAAAGCAGTAGTAGTGGTGTCTATGGAAACAAAGGAACATTCCCCAGTGGATGATACTATAGATAACATCATTCCTTCCCCAATGTTTAAAGCCAATATAGTTGGGACTCAAAGAGGAAAAAGAACAGGGAAAAGTCTAGTCTAGTTGGGTAGGTAGAAGACTGGTGAGATTAGCACCTTATTGGCAGGTTATGCCTTATAGAGAAGAACTTTTTCTATTGTCCGCTTCACATGGTTATGTGAAAAACTAGTGTGGTCAGCTTTAAGTTAGCTTCCTTTGATTAAGTAGAAGATTAAGCAAGGTTTTTGTCTTTTGTCAGCTTCACTTAGTTAGGCATAAGACTAGTGAAGTCAGTTGTCCTCTTTATTTGACTATGTGGAAGATCGATGAAATAGATTTTGAGTCAAGTTCATTCGATTAAGCAGAAGATTAGTTAGAGATTTTCTTTTGTCAACTTCACTTAGTTAGGTAGAAAACTGGTGGAGTTTGTTTTGTATGCTTTATTTAACTAGGTAGAAGGTCAGTAAAGTTAGTTTTCTTTTTGTCTTCTTCACTCAGTTAAGCAAAACATTGGTGAAGTAGTTTTTTGAGTCAAAGTTCATTTGTTCGGCAATGTATAAGTTTGCTAAAGTAGGCATTATGTGTAAGTCCACTCTACTTAGTTATGTGGAAAACCAATAAAGCTAACAGCCTTAAGTCTTTTTCGCATGGTTAAGCAAAAGACTAGTGAGATAGGCAATGTGTCATGTCCTCTTCATTTGGTTAGGTAAAAGACCAATAAAGTAGGCAATGTGTTAGTTTACTTTATTTGGTTAAGGAGAAGACCTGTAAAGTTAGCATTTTTAATTTTCTTGTTGAAGTCCAATCTATTTAGCTACACAGAAGACCAACAGAATTGGTACCTCATCGATTAGGTGGAAGGTTGACGAAAATTGATAGTTTCTTTGTATTTAAATATATATAGTTAGTTAGAATATATATGTGACACAAAATAAGATTATGTCTATTTACTATTTGCCCTATTCCTAAGTTTTTAGCAATAGCCAAGGAAGGGCAACGGCAGATACCTTATTTTGCCTGGTCCCTTAATTGACTTTTTTTGGTTTTGGGGTTAAATGTAATTTTCTAGTTCTAGATCTTCCTAGAAGAGTTATAGATGATAGAAAGGTCAATTGAGGTTTTGGTTGGTTCCAATAAGCTTAGTTTAACACAATAAGGCATCTAAGCTTAATTGTCTAATTTAATAGGTAAATGCTAGATTTTGAAAAATTAGGACCCGGGTCATGAGAATTTGAGAATGTAAAAAGTTGAATGGGATACGTCTCTTCAGGTGATAAAAGCATTTATTGATGGCATTTGAGTGAAATAGAGATTTGTTTCAGAAGTTCAAATGAAAAGCCAACATAATGGCAAAAGTTAACTTTAAGCAAAGTTAAATGTAAAAAGTCGACTTTTAGCCCAGAGTTAGACTTTGAAATTAGAAGATCTACAACTTAGATTTCAAAATTAATTATTCAAAAATGAAATTAAACATTATTTTAGGTTTGGAAGGTGTAATCTAGAATTAGTAATGAAAGGACTTAGAAATTTAGAAAGCGAAAAATTCTCGAAGGCTTAATCCTAGAGGTCTGAGATAGAAAATTTTAGATTATTCTAAAGGAAGTCATTAAGGCAGATTTTTACTACAGGATGGAACATTTGATTGCATTTTTACATGTGCACATCATGATCAATTGAATTGAATAAAAATTTATATAAGATTAGTGCAAGAATTTAGTCATGGCTAAATTCCAACATGTAAATAATGTGTCTTTAATGGCAATAATGTAATTTTCCATAAAATAGTTAGATGGCTTATGATTAAGCAAAGATCACCAAGGGTGACTAAAGCTTAAATCACCAACTTAAAGGCCTATAAATAAGGGTGATTAGCCATGAAAAGAAGAACTTTTTAATCATTTAGCAAATTTTAGATTTTTTAGAATTCTCTTTTTCTTTTAAGCTCTCATCTTCTTTGGAAAAGAATCTAGCTTGGAGTAGGTATAATTTTTATCTTTTCTTTTTAATTTCAAGATAATTAGCATGCTTTGATGATTGATTCATGCTTTATATGCTTGACTGATGATTTAGCCAAGCTCCATGCTTTTTCAATAGCATTCAGCCGTATTGAATCATGATGATATTATGTTTGCATCTTGATTTCAGCTATCATTCATTGATTTCTTATTGTTTAAACCATGATCTCTTGATTACTTGTTGAAATCTGGCTTAAATCATGATAAATGAGCTTAAAGAAGTGTTTGGTTAAGGTAATCTCACTTGATCTAAGTTTTGGTTAGGATGATTTGATAGGATCTTCATGATTCAAACTTAGTTGAGTTTGGTATTCATGATATCGGGCTAAAATCTAGAGGTTTAAATGATGAAATCATGTTCTCCTAGCTAATAAGGCATTTGATCAAGAGGAAAATGAAAGTGCTTGGTTTGACTAACTTGAATTAAGATGATCTTGGGCTTAATTGATTTCGTTTCACATGATCTTGCTAATTTAAGCTAGTGTGAGCTGATTTGAATTTAAATCTAATTGTTTAGAACTTGAATCAAGTGCCAAATGAAGAAATTATAAGTTCTTGAACTAGGTTAAATGTTCGAATAACCTGGATAATATCCTTCTAGGTTCAGCAATGGTGAATTCTAGGTGACTTTGAGTGGGCTTGATATAATTAATGCTTAATTGATGAAACTTAGATGAATTCAGTTGAGTTGAACTTGGGTAAGCTAAAATCTATGTTTCTTATTCAATTGTTGATCTTAAATGTTTGAAAGCATGTTTTGGTTGTTAAACATGTTGATTGAATTGAATCCAAGCTTGTTTCCTCATGTTTAATTATTTAAAGATAAACATTTGATGAGAATTAATATTTAAATTAGCTTAGGAAGAGTTGGCCATGTTGATATGCGTGTAGAATACGTTTTGTGGATGATTAGTTGCTAGAGCCTTAGGTTAGTATACCACGTCTTTGATTAAATGCATGAAGGATGTTTAGATTATGTAAAAGCCTTGTTTTCTCAAAAAATCCCCCAAGGGCAAGCTTGGATTTACTTAATCAATAGGTGATTAAAGTTTGGTTTTGTTTAATAATCTATTTAACGAGTAACTTTGGGATATTAAACAAAATAGCTTGGAGCTGATTGAGAGCAAAATAGAAGTATTTTAAAGTGTTTAAACATGCCTTGTTGAGTCCTTAACTTAGTAAGCTTTAATGTATGTCATTAGGTGTTTTTTAGGTAAGTCTAAATGTGTTGTTTTGTGTCACATTGGTTGCTGGTTTCAGCACTCAAGTGTGTGGTATTGATATGCCATTCACTTGCTAAGAATAAACAATAGTGAATAAAAAGCGATAAAATTGGAGACATTTGCATGACTCTGAAGCATATCGCTAATGCTGAAAAACATATTTCTAGGTCCTGACACTTACGAGTTTTGTTGTTTTCTTATCTATGGCATTTATAGATTTTGTTTGGCATTGTTGTTAGAAATTTGAGCATTTGAAATGTGCTTTAAAAATGTGACAAAAGGCTTTATGATCAGAAGTAGTGTTAAAGCTACTGTTGTAGTCCAACATTATAGTTTCAAAGAAAAGATATATTTTGATTAGGTTATAGGCCTTATTAATTTTTGTTGGTATTTTTCCCATAATCTACATTGATTGAGCTGTGCTATAGGGCATTGAATAATCCTATTTCGTGGTTGCATGAATATAGTAAAATCCCAAAATATAAGCTATTTGCATGGCTCTATTTCTGCACCTGGTCAAAATTATGAATGGTTTTTTATGAGGATAACCATTTTGTGAACTTTTATTACATTTTTAAACAAAATTAGAATGAATAAGTTTTCCAAGCATGTATGGCTTGCCCGATAGGTATCTCGGATGAATCAAAAGGAAAATCTTGAAGGCAAGCTGTTGGGACATGTTATGTGATGCAGTAGCATCACATTAAAAATTCACATGACGGCCAAAATGATTTTTTTGGCATTTTTTGAATATTTTTAGATTGAAATATAGGGAGTTGCATGTATAGAATGCATTTTCGTAATTTTAAGTGATACGACTAACTTGTAATAAATTTAGAGAGCTTGAAAAGTCAAATCTATCCTTGTTTTGATTCTCTCCATTTTTGTGTTCACTATTTTGAGACATTCAGATGCCTTGGAATTGATCCGGAAGTCATGTTTAGTGTAGTAATAGGTCTAGGTTGTCCCATACAAGGTCTCGAGCGACTTACACTAAAGCTTCCAAGTTGGATTAAATGAAGTTGATTTTTAATATTATTTCCAATATCGTGATTTTCTTCAATTTATTCCAAGTGTGATATTTTTGTGATTTTTTTTAAATGGATTCAAAATTTGTAATAATGGACTCAATAAGTGAGAACTTTTTGAGTCAAGTGTTTTTATGGAATTTCTTTTTCGATGATTTTGCTCTAAATCGGTTGTAAATTTGAGCTAGTCCTGATGGAGTTTCCAAGATATGTTTTTATTGATATTTTGTTTGATTTTAATAGAATAAATAAAAAAAGGATTATGGTTCATATATGATTGAAATCTAGCAAAACAAATTTGAATATGTGTGATTAGTCAGTACCCAGTATTAGGCATCACGAAAGGGATCGATCCTTACTTATGGTGTAACCGACTCAAAAGCCCAACTTGATAAATCTCTGGTATATAGAGATTATAGTTCCTTTAGAGTTTCGAAACTTTTTAATGAATGATTTTAATAGGTGACCGATCACACCTATAGCCAAAATAGATTAGTGGCAACTCCTTAACCTAGTTATTCATGTATTTCGATATGAGAGGTTTAGATGAATGATTTATTTGACTAGCTGGGGCCCTACGATGATTTGAAGTGTTGTCTGCTCTGATATGTTGAGGCTTGTATCTCGATATACTATGACATAAAGATGACCTCATTTTAAAGAGTATAAGATGAAACTCCTCCTGATGAGTTCATAAATTACATATATATATTTTCTATTCTTAGTTTTTTTTTATGTTTTCTATCTTTATTTAAGTTTACTTTTGTTTATATAATTTCAATTTTATTTTGTAAAATGAAGTAAAACTTCTTAATAACGATGTTAATGAGTTTAAAATATCAAAATCACAAATATGGAAGAAGATATTCAGGTAAAAAAGATCAGATCTATAGTAAAAGCTTGATATTGCATTCCAAGTAATAGGCGGATACTTATTTTAAAAGCATTAGAATTGGTCAACCAAATCTGCATTGAAAGTGACATCCAGATTTCTTATTTTAAATAGGATTCTCCAACCTGAGGTTTTCAGCCATTATAAATAGAGACTTACCTTGGCATTCAATGGGAGAAAAAATCAAAATTAAAAGAAGGCTAAGAGCATAATAAGAAAACAAGAGGAGGAGAATAAGAAGAAGACTTAGAGGAAAAGGAAGAGATCACAACCAACCAACATACCTGACTTTCATTTTTTTTAATCTTTGTTTACTTTTTCTCTCATTCTTGCTAGAATTTTCATATGAATATGTTCTTGAACACATCAAAAATGTGTAACTAAATCTTTTGTGGTTAAAGGTGATTTCACAACCTCAGACATGACTTTGTAATTGATTTTTAGAATTATTCAATAATTAGCTATTGAAATTGTTTATGTTTTGTTAGCTATATTGGCTTTGAATTAATCTTAGTTTTGATATAACTAAAACTTAAGCTTAATTAGCTTGTCTTTAAATATTTCCAAGTTAATATTTTTCTATGAATTATTTTGGAAACATTTTGAAAAATACTAAAATGTGTTTTTAACTCCTTTAAGCACTTAAAAATGTGTTTTTAATGTATACTTTGGTATAAGATAATTTTGGGATAAGTTTAATAAGTTTTAAGGTCCTGAAAAACCAATTAAATATAATTTTTATAAAAATGTATCGATACCGTAAGTGTTTCTATTGATACAATAGTTGCACCAGCGAAATAACCTTGAAATGCAGAAATCACTATTCTTGTATCAATATATCACTATTCATGTATGGATACATCCTGAAATGTATTGATACATTCTAAAATGTATGGATACAATAAGCTGTAACAGTCTTATTTCATACAAATGAAAGCAATGTATTGATGCACAATATAATTATCGATATATTTCGGTGAGAATGAATAGGAATCACTTAAATAGTTTCTAATAGCTATATTCCATCACTAAACATTCTTAATGGCCATATTCATGATCAAGGCTATAAATAAGCCTATCTAACACCTCTAACAAGATGATGGACAGAGAGATTAAGCTTAGTATTATATTTTTTTCATCTCTCTTATATTTCTAATTGTTCATTGCGTATAGGTTTAGCCCAACCTCCTCATCCTATCTTAGGTTTACTAAACCCACTTCTACTTGATTCTAGAGGAAAATGACAGTGTTTACCTTAGCTTGAGGCAATTACCATGGGGTAATCCGACAAGTTCCTCGAAGAAAGGCTAACAGGAAGAAAGCTGGTTATCTAAAAGAAGTCTTTGAAAGTGCTTAGAAGAAGATTCATGTCATTAGCATAAAAAAAATCAATTAACTAAAAAAGTTAACGTTCAACTTTCTTTGTACCTCCCTGAATGTTCGATGAACTATATTCCCTTTCTTCCAAAAATAAAATACATTCATTTCATTTTTTGAATCTCCTGTTTCATGCTTCCATACCACATTGCATCATGCTTATCATACAATTTGTAATGCTTAATAGATTGTGCAAATTTGATAACGAAATTTCTTAGTATTACTTTAAAAAAGATAAAAATTTGCAAGAAAATTTTTTAAAGTTCAAAATGCCAAGAATAGATTTTGGAACCATAACCAGACTTACCCTTCAGAATTCCTCTATGTTGAAAAATATAATCAAAGTTGTCATTTAATAAACCTTAGCTGACCCTACCTTCAAATCACATTCCTATTAATCAGTTTACTCCATCAAATGCATCTTTGCAGGCAAGTAAAAAACCACTCACCAAGTCTATTAACATACTAATAGAGCTAATCAGACTTAGACTACGCATTATAGATCATCTCAACCTTCAAAAATGACCTTAACAATTTGAAAAAGTTTTGAACATTAAAAGTAAAGGTAATGAACCTTAAAGCATAGGGTACTCGATAAAACTCAAAGATAAAAGGCAATGCAAAACTTTGAAGGTAATTTGTCGGATTAGGCTTTTAAAATCATCAATTTTGCATCACTTAAACATGCATTTACATCTTCATGCATTATTCATACAACAGTTGACATCTTTCAAATACAAACTCTTACTTACAAATGTCAAACTAGTAGAGAACCTTAAGTACAAATTCATGTTTTTGAAAAGCCTTAAAAGGCCTTAGGTAAGGTACCTAAACACACGCTCTTTTGGTCAATAAAGAGCTGGGTGCATTTTTTGTTTTAATCCATAAAGAGCTTTATGCTTCTTTTCTTTTAGTCCATAAAAAGCTGGATGCCTTTTTTCTTTTAGTCTACAAAAAGTTGGATGCTTTTTTTCATTTAGTTTGCAAAGAGTTAGATTTTTTTTCGTTCAGTTCATAAAAAGCTAGACATTTTTCCCTTTTAGTCCATAAAGAGCTGAATGCCCTTTTTCTTTTAGTCCACAAAAAGCTAGGTGTTTTTTTCCTTTTAGTCCAGAAAGAGCTGGACACCTTTCTTTTTTTTTCCTTTTAGTCCAGAAAGAGCTAGATGCCTGACTACCTTAATCCACAAAGAGTTAGATGTGTACCGACCTTAGTCCATAAAGAGCTAGATGTTTACCTATATCAGTCCATAAAGAGTTAGACATCTACCTATTTCAGTCTACAAAAAGTTGGACATCCACCTACCTAAGTCCACAAAGAGCTGGATGCCTTCCTATCTCTGTCCATATAGAACTAAATGCTTACCTACCTTAGTCCATAAAAAACTATATAACTACCTGCCTCAGTCCACAAAGTGCTGAATGCCTACTTACCTCGGTCCAAAAAAGCTGGATGCCTACCTAACTCAATGCACAAAGAGGTGGACACATCCGTACCTCAATCCATAAAGAGCTTGGTGCCTATCAAGTCAAAGCTTACATTAGTTGGCATCGGCCAAATCCCAGAAAACTACAAAATTATTAGGGAGGTCAAACCTTATAAAACTCATTGAAATTTTCTTACCAATTAAAAACTTTGCCAAAATACTTTGCCTATCTTAGCATCTAACTAGATCTTTATTTCCCGTATAAGCACTCATAAGGCAATGTTGTACCTCAGATAAAATAGTGTTTATTTGTCTTTGCCTTATTCTTGATGCTCAGCAATGATTAAAGAGGGCCAGCTATAGACACCTCATTTTATCTGAGCCAACATTTAAAGTATTAGAAGTCATCATCTAAAGCAGAATCAAGGTTATTAAAGAAGCATGAGTCAAGTTCTTACCATTATCGACTAAGCTAAGGAGTTCAGAAAGCCAAAGGTAAGAAAAATCTTTATTTTTGTATATGTGTCTTGATATAAAAGGCTGAAGTATCTATATAAGGCTCTACGCCATCCAAATTCTAAGGTTTTGCTATTCGTAGTGATACCAAGGGTGTTTATATCAATATAGAGTTATGTCATAGCTAAAATCATGATTTTGGCTAGCAAGTATGAATACAAGAGAGCATGTATTGATAGAACAAGTTAGGTTTTGACACAAGCATGTTGGTATCGAGAGACCATGCTTTGTATCAATACAAAATTCAAAGCATCGATATATTCTAGATTTTTTTTTTGCTTAAAGTATTGATACAAAGCTCAATATATTGATATAAAAGGTTATTTTGGAAATTTTATACAATTATTGATATATTGATATATTGATATATTCTAGGTTTTTTTTCCTCTTTTTATACAATTACTTTAAAACTCAAATTTGGTCATGACTTTGGCCCCAAAAAGTGTCTAATATCAAGCATAACTTCTTACAAATCATGTGGATTTAATTTTTTGTCTTTAAACAATAGATTAATACATTTTGGAAAGACCCGTTAAGCTTAGCATGAGGATATTTCAAGTGAAAATCTAGTTTTATGAAGGACAAACTTGAGACTACTCATTTGATCAACTAATGTATGAATTTTTTTGCCTGCAAGAATCGAGGTTAACCAATCAAATGATGAAAGGTTTCACCTTGGTATAATAAGTCATCATATTGTACATGCCAAAAATCCTATATGCCTTCATTGCTAAGTCATCTTAATGTTTAAAATTATCTACACTATAATCTAGTCTTTACTCAACTAAGATGAAAACCTATTTTTTACATAAGCCATTAAAAAAAAATCCTTAAGGTCTCTCAAAATCTCATTCTATTAGCTCTGTCCACCTTTCCAAAAAAAGCCTTCCAAAACCTCACATTTCCCTAATCTCTACCCTAAAAAATATCCTTCATCGCCATCATCACCAAAAGCTCTTCTTTTCATTCTTTTCTTGCTAATCCATGGCAAAAAAAAAAAAAAGGGAAAAAATTAAGCTAAAAGTTGCTGGAGTGCTGCTTAAGACTATAACTAGGAGTTTAAACTTTCGTTAGGGTATATCTTCTATGTTTGCTTCTTCTTATTCTTTATTTTCCTTCATCATCATCATTATAGTGAACTAAGTGTTTCCATGATCCTATTAAGGCTTCTATGTGTTATTATGGCTTTGTTTATGGTAGCCTTAGGATTTTTATGACTTTCTTAGTGCTTCAATGGTGTTTTGCTGAATTAGAATGTCATATTTCTTGTTGACATTAAAGCAAACCCTACTCCTACATTCTTGCCATGTTTTTCTTCATTTTAACATGTTCATTTCATGTGTGAATGCTTAGCCTATCATATTTTGATCTTGACCATACCTTGGGATGCTTTTTCACCATGATTTCTTGGAAAAGTGCATGGATAGCTTTCTTTTTTGAGTGGTTTTTCATGTCTGATATTTCACTTAGTTTAGTTCATTATATGATTATTGAAATGCCTCTATGATGTTTGTGAAAATTTATTTTCAAAGAAAACCCCAAGTCTATACGAACCTCAATCACTAGGGATTAGCATGGACTTAAGTTTTTCAATGTATTGGTTCTCCGCTCTTGGGGATATTAAACATAAACGTTTGGAATGATGGCCACATTAGGCCAAATAAATTCTTTTTTTATCCAAAATCAAAAAAATGTTTTCAAATATTTAGCTTAAGCCTTGATTTTTTGTTGGCATGGATAGTAGATGGTTCGACAGCCTATTCTAGGGAGGCTGGATTGGTTTGTTACTTCACTACCATGGACATCGATGATTGGATATTCACATGTCCGATACCTTGACACATGACCATAAGAGCCTCAATATGAAGAAAACATTATTTTGGTACTAGTAGTACAATGATCCCTATTTGAAAATTTATTTTTGGACTCAAAATGATTTTTCTAGAATTATCTAGTGGTTTCATGGAAAGGGCTTTGAATTACCTTCACAATGATACCTTGCTTGCCCTTAGATCATTTTGGATGTAAAAGTTATGATTTTTCGAGCCTTTGCTGTCTGAAACCCCTGGAATCAGTGATTAACATTCTATTTGGGCAATTTTGACCTTTCAAATGGTTTTTTGGACTTCTTAAAAATTTTTTTTGAAAAGTTTGCAAAATTTGCTTTTTTAAAAGGTATCATTTATGATTTAATGATTCCAAACAATTCTAGGATGATTTTTCAAATTTCGCTGTTCCTTTTTTATAGCACTTGCTGTCAATGCTAACTTAAACTCAATTTCAAAAATTAATTCTACCTAGAAAGCAATTTTTTGGATTTTTTTTATTATTTTTACATTAATCCCTATCAAGTTACATTTCCAATGATACCTTGTTTGCCATTAGAAACCATTAGACCAAACCATAATAAATTTGAGAAAATGGGTATGTTGTCCTCTATTTATGCTAAACTTGAGAAAATTGATTTTCCTGAACTATCTTTTCTAGTCATTCAAATGACTTGAAATATATTCAAAAGTTTCTTCATGGTGTTATGAGTCACGACATAGGTCCCTTTAAGTTTAAATCAAAACTCAAAATATTGTTTTCTAAATTAATTTCCATTTCCTATTAAAATATATTCCATTTAAAAATTTTTTTTTCTAAAATATAGAAAATTTTGATTTTCAAAAATCTCTCAAATTCTTTCTTTTCGAGGAATTACTCCAATCCTACTTTTTTGAAGGGATTTTCCAACCTTGTTTCCTCCTAGGGGATACTCCACCTTATTTCCTCTAAGGGGATACTCCAACCTCGCTCTTCAAAATACATCTAAAATCTAAGTTTTTTTTTCCTCTTAGTTTCCCTAGACCTTTTATCAATCTTTTTAAGCCTAAGATGGCCACTGAATTTGGACAAGTCTAAAAATTGTCAATTTGGTTATTCTTTAATAAATGAGGTCAATTATGACATACATCCCAGCCGCCTATTTCTTTTTGTCCCATGTATTCCTCATTAATGAAACTTTTATTTTATTCATGTATGTCTAACTAACTTGTTTCTCTTCTTGATGATGATTTGCATTCTTGTTAAAAAAAAATCAAATTTCATTAAACCTGAGGCAATGTATTATGCTAGTATCCTTCTAGTGCTAGATGTAAAGTATTCCCTTCTAGATCAATCCAGATCTCATTTTACCAAATCCTCTATGTCTCCCTCCCTCCTAGGTTGCATAGAGAAATATTACTTAAACTTCTATCATAAAAACCTGGATCCAATATTTAAAATTTTTTACTCATAAGAAGGGGATGACACATAAATAATGCCGCATGAAAAACTAAGGAAACCTAAGACGTTGATAATTTATGGCTAAACAGTTCCAAATTTGGGTGTCTAGGGTTGCTAATCCTTCCCTACCCCTAACTGACTCTTAGACCATTTCAAAATGAACTTTGGTATATGTAGTCCATAAAATTGATGTTGTGAGTTTTGTAACTCGGAGTTACTAGTTTTAATAGGCATCTAGTCATATCTAGCCTAAAATAACTGATGGTGACACCAAGTCATGGTTATTTTAAACTAACTATCCAAGATTGGTTAGATGAGCGATTCTTTCGATGGTCGTCTCCTCGATTTTCATTATATCATGCCCAATTCAATCTTAAACAAGGAATGACCCAAAGGTGAGCTCCTTCTCCTTATTGTTTTTAAGTCGTAGTATCACCATGCATGTATGTATGAGGGCATGTCATGACAATAATTTTACCGTAAATGGGTAACTTTGATATCAAACATGACCTATAATGCAAAAATTGCTAATATGTCCTGATATTATCAAAATAGCATTTTAACCCAAAATGGCTAAAAATCCTAGAAATATTCCTAAATGACCAAAATGCCCACGAGAAAAAGACCTTTTGACCTTACTATGCAAGGCTTTCCTATTCAAAGTTTTCTAACTTTGCAATTTAGTCCCTACGTGATTCAAACTCAAAAATTAAACATCAAACATATCACAAACAATATGGAAAATTCATCAAAAGTCATAAGTAACTTTAAGTCAAGCTCCTTATACCATAAAACAAAATTTTTCCTCATTTTGCAAATAAGTTTTAAAACTTTCTAAAATTGCAAAAAGATCCTTAGAGGCTAAAATATGAATTTCAGCAGGTTAAAAATGCTTATGGTATAAAGCTCTCAGCCAAGCATGAAAGGCATTGAAATAATTCATTTTTGCAATTTAGTCCTTATATTTTTTATAATTACTAAATGGCTAAAAAAATAAAAAATATCATTAAATCACTTTGTTTGGTTTGGCTAAGGCTTGGAAGCACTTATCCAAAGCCTTAAAATTTTGGGAAAATTATTTTCTGAGCCTTTACAAATTTCAAATATTACAAAATAGTAAAGATACCATGAAATCAAGCATAAAAAATTCCAAAGGGCTTAATCATTTTCGGGTAGCATGTATTCCACCAAAATATAATTTTGTTCATCACATATTTTCATAAATATCAATATAAATACATATCATAATTTTTACCAAGTTTAAACTTGCATAAAATCATAGCCAATAAGGAACATATCTACATAAATCAACATGAAAATATTAAAAAATAATGTCAAATTTATACATGAAAATAACAATATTTTTATCAACAAAAACAAATTATCTTGATGAAAATCAACATATTATTAATAAAAATCAAATATAACAACAAAATCAAGAAACTTTGTTCATAGCCATCATACTTGGCCTTTCAACATGAATTAAAGTCTATGAGCACAAGCATGATTTTAGCTCACAAAAAGGAAGAATCAAGCATAAAATGAACAAATAAAATTTACAAGGAAAATTGCCTTAACCAGCTTGAAACCTTAAGAAAATTTTATTCTTTTTAGTGTTTTTTTGTTCTAGAAAAGTAAAGTCTCCCAAATGAACCAACCTTCCCTTATAAATAGGGGAAGAAATTCAGCAAAGGGTGTAAAAAACCCCTTTAGCCAATTGGATTCCATCAAATTCTATAAAATTTTTATTGTTTTATTTATTTTTTTGTTAATTTATTTTGTAGATTTTTTAAGGCTTCAATTAATTAATTTGCCTTCATATAATAATCATATAACCTTAGTCAAAAAGCCTAATGTGGGCTAAGGGTAGTTTCATGATTATTTAGCATAATATAATTTAACATATAGTTAAAATGTAACTGAATTGGCTGAGGAAAAAGTGATTCAATTGAACTAGTTCATGTAACTAAATTAGTAAATTTCTACACCCCTCTAGAAGACTAGAGAAATGCTAGAAATATTTTTAAAATGTCAAAAATATTTCATTAGCTCTAAAATACAAGATTTTCTAAATGATCCCTAACTTTGTAAACTTTACAAAATAGTCCCTATACAAAATTAACACATAATTAAACACAGAATTCATCACAAAAATCATGAAAATTATATCAAAAATTCATAATAAGCATTTGACCAATCATTTATGGCCTTAGAGCAATTTTTTTCAAGTTTTCCAAATTAGTTCTTAAACTTTCTAAAATTATAAAATGACCCCAAAATAATGGAAAATGCATAAAACATATTCATGCATATTAGAATAAGCATGAAAACATTTTAAGAAGTATCTAGAAGCAATCGGCCAAGCATTAATGGCCTTGAAACAAATTTTTTATTTTTGCAATTTAGTCCATATATTTTCTTTAATTACAAAATAACCTAAAAAATGAAAACATCACAAAATCGTCAACAAATCACCCTTCAAAGGCCTTCAAAAATTTAGAAAAATTATTTTTAAGCCTTGCAAAATAATCCTACATATCATAAAATTAAGCTTGAAAAAATATTCAAGGAGCATAATCATTTTCAGCTAGCATGATTTTTTTCATCATATATTTTCGTGAATATTAGTATACAAACATGTCAGAATTTTTACCAAGCATAAATAAGCATAAAACATAATAAATAATAAATAAATCAATATAAATCAACATAAAAATATTAAGAAAAATAATATAAACATATTAACATTAAAACAACAATATATCTACCAACAAACATAAATAATCTCAATGAAAATCAAACTATTTCTGGCAAAAAATCAATTTAGCAACAAAATCAAGAAACTTTAATCATAGCCATCGCATTTAGCCTTTCAACATGGATTGAAATATATGAGCACAAGCAATCATAAAAATTAACAAATTCAAGAAAAACAAATGAAAGAAACAAAAACTAAAAAATTTCTAAGTGTTTTTATTTTAAAACTGTAGAAAATATGTAGAAATCTTGATTTTATTAGGTTTTTTGTATATTTTTTTGTTGGAAAACCATTAGGCTCTCCTAGAAACATCTTTCCCTTTATATAAAGGGAGAAAGTTAACCAAGGGGTGAACTTCTACCAGTTTCTACACTTTTCTTTCATTTTTTTATTTGATTCATTTATTTTAGATTTTTTTTTGTTATTTTGATAAGGTTTAATTAATATATTTTGTCATTTTGCATGATCTAGAGACAAGAGAGAGAAAGAATTTAATTTAAACAAAAACAAATTATAGGAACTAAATTGAAAAAAATTAAAAATTATGCATTTAAGGAATAAAATTTCATATAAAAAATTTAATTCAGAAATTTAATAAAAATAAGCTTTTTGGACTTGTTAGAAAATAAAAATGGGCTTATTAGACTTGTTGGAAAATTAGTGGGTTTTAAAACCCATGAAATGAAAAAAACAATTTGGCCCATTAAAAATAAAATTAACAAAATTTCCATACAAAAATTCAAAAAGGAATTTTTGAAAAATTATATGTGCAAGAAAAAGATAATTAAAAATTTCAAACTCATAAAATTTTACGAGTAAAAACCCTTTTAGAAGAAAATTGCTATTTGAAAAAAATGCAAAACTCATAAAAAAATTTAATTTCCAAAAACTGATTTAATGTGAAGTTAATGAAAATATTTGAAGTATTTTAAAAATTATAAACTCAAAAAAATCCCTTATAAATTTTTTGTAGAGCA
>JAQSVH010160016.1:0-12919 GCA_029448705.1 Adansonia digitata | reverse complement strand
CAAAACAGATACCATAAAAAACATGTTACTAGGAGAAAAAGAATATAAATAAATATGGCATAAAATAATCACATAAAGCATAAAAAAGAAAAGATGATCAGGATGTATCTTATAACCTATCTTCGATTGTTAAGGAATAGTCAAAATGACAATGTAGTGATGCATTTGAACTTTTTAGTTATTTGGGGTGTGAAAAGAAAAAGAGATTTTGATTAAAAAGCTTAGAGATGTCCAGAAGAGAGAAAATTTAGATTTTGAGTAGAGTTTGAAAAGTAAAGTTAGGGTATCCGAGCTTAGCAGGACTTAGGTTATGACACATGACTTGATGGGGAATTAATTGAATGCAATTCGAGGCATTAGATGGTTTGCGAAAATTCAATTGATTTTTCTTAAGTCCAAAAATAGGGGACAACATCGCTCTGTCCACTTTCCCAAATTTATTTCAGATTCCTTAGAAGGCTTCAAAGGGCACAGAAAGCATCATTGGAAAGTTAAATGTTATGCATTAGCATAAAAATATTCTAGAAGTCCTAGAAAATCACTTTCTAGGCAGAATTAATTTTTAAAGTTGGGTATGATTTAGCAATGGCAGCATATGCAGGGAAAAGGGTGCAATAAACTTTAAAAAATCACTCTAGACTCATTTGAAATCATTAAGTCACAAACAATACCTTTCCAGAAAGAAATTTTCACATAATTTTTGGGAAAAATAGTTTAAAAGTCCAAAAAAATCCTTTGGTGGGCTGAAATAGCCTAATTAGAATGCAAATCGCTAATTCCAAGAGTTCTAAAGAGCATTGGTTTGAAAAACCATAACTCCCTTATCTAGAATAATCCTAGGGCAAACGAGATGCCTTGGAAAGTAATTCAATTTTGTTTCAGAGGAAAATATCATAAAATTCACAAAAAATTCTTTAGGATTCGAAATGACATTTCAAATCATGATTATACTGCTGCCAGGGCAAAGTAAGGGAGATTTTTTTTGTTCTTTAGGTTTCCTAGGACTAAGTTTAGGTTACAGACATCCGAATGTTTATGACAAAAAGGGTTAGTGAAAATGGTTTCACAAGCTCATTCATGCAATCTTAATGTAGTTTGGGATGATGAAATAGCCTATTAACCAAGTTACTACTATTGCCACGTGCCCGGCCTTCAAAACTTTAGATGATCCGAAGGGCATAGTGCACTCGACTTAAAAATAAATGATTGGCCATGAAATGGCCATAAACTTAGAGTTACGAAACTATTGAAAACAATATTGAGTAACAAAACTTAAAACACTGATTTCAAGATCTATGAGATCTAGAGATTTGCTGGTTGGGTGCAAGAAAAAACTAGCATCCGTACAATGCCCGAAATTGATACCTATAAATTATGTCTCACTTTGATTTTATTTAAATTGGTTCCATTTGGTCTCTATTTAGATATAATTCTCTTTAATGCATGAAGTTTTGGAAAATGAAAATCAGGGCTTTTTAAAAGAAAATTAGATCACCTATGCGCCTCGAAGATGTGAGGAAAATAGGGATTTTTATGAAAACGATGTTCGGATTGGATTTTAAAAAATTGAATGTTTTGTATTAGGCATCGGAGGATACCAACATGAAACATTGCTTTGCAAATTTTATTGGAAAAACAAATTTTAAATATAGATGCACAACAATCACTACAAATGGAAACAAGTTAGTAAGGCAAAAAATGAGAAATATAATAATATCATAACAAGCTATCACAAATAAAAGAATATAAAAAGGAGGGACGATCGAAATGTATCCCATAATTGCCTTCAATTATTGAAGAATAATCGAGATGACAATTTTAGAGAACAGTCTAGATTCAGTGGTAATTTGAGAGGAAAGATGATTTCTATCAAAACAGTTTTGAGGCATCTGGAAAAGTGACAATTTTAAGTTTTTGAGGTAAAAGCGGGGTTAGAGTATCCCTTCGATGAGGTGGGGTTGGAGTATCCCCTAAAATAGTTATCAAAATAGTTAAAGTTAAAGTGAAAATTTAAATTTTTAATTAAAAAATAGGGCTGGAGTATCCCCTTTGAGTAGTGAGATTGGAGTATCCCTAAAGTTAGGAAAAAATTTAGGAACAAAGAGAAAATTTTGATTTTTTTTTTAAATAGGGTTAGAGTATCCCCGTTGAAGAATGGAATTGGAGTACCTCCACTAGTAAAAATTTTAATATGAAATCCTATTTTTGTATTTTAATTTTGATCTGAGTCAAAAGGGGCTGATGTTGTAGGGAATCAATAAGATGCATTTCGAGACACCCGAACGTTTCGATAAAAGGGGATTAAAAAATTAGGTTGAAAACAGGGGACAACATTATGTCCCCTCTATTCTCGCATTTTTTTTGGGTACATACGAAAGCTTCAGGGGGTAAATGAGGTATCGTAGGAAAGGTAACTCAACAAGGTTTAATGCAAAAATATTGCAAAAATCTAGGCAGAATTAATTTTTGAAGTTAGGTTCATCTCAGCATTGCAGCATGTTTAATTAAAAGGGGATGTTTGATTTTGAAAAATAATTCTAAGCTTATCTAGGATCGTTAGCTCATAGATAATACCTTTTCAAAAAGGGAATTTGGTGAATGTTTTGGAAAAATATTTGCAAATTTCATAAAAATCATTTGGTAGGCTGTAATGGCCCAAACAAAATGTTACATGTTGGTTCTAAGGGTTTTGTATAGTAAAGGTTCACAAGTCATAACTTTCTCATCTGAGATGATCCGAGAGCAAATAAGCCACCATTAGATGGTAATTCGATGCCCTTTAAAGGAAAAATATAAGAAAAATCAAAGAAAATATTTTACAATTTGAAAATGATTTTCAAAGTTCAGACTACAATACTGCTAGAGCAAAAACAGGAGCATTATTCGATATTCTAGCTTTTTGAAGTAGACACAGGCCTAGGACATCCGAACATCCATGACAGAAAGTAACACGGGCTTTACAAGTTTATTCCATAATTCCTAGAGTAGTTTAGGATGATGGAGCACCCCATCGACCATGTCACCAAAAGGAACATGAAACTCAAGATCAAAGGTTAATACTAAAAAAGATTTCCCTTTTTTTTTTAAAAATGAACTTATTTCACTATGAATCCAAAGCAGAAATGTTGATTTGCCCCCATAATTGGGAGACCAATTTGATGAAAACATTAAGTCCATGCTACTCTTCATCTATTAAAGGTAACATGCACTAA
Source organism: Adansonia digitata (assembly GCA_029448705.1). NCBI lineage: Eukaryota > Viridiplantae > Streptophyta > Magnoliopsida > Malvales > Malvaceae > Adansonia > Adansonia digitata. The sequence continues at coordinate 9,707 of JAQSVH010160016.1, read as the reverse complement.
ACTTCGAGATGTTTCTAAAAATCAGTTTATAAGAAATAAGCAAGCATTTTAATGGAGATATCGTGAGCAAAATACAGCCAATATAAAGATAAACATGCATTAAACATGCAAACAAACAAAGATGACATTTTGACACGAAAATGGGTGACATAGATCAAATAAGGCGCATAAAGATATATAAACATGTTTATACAAATGAGTGGATGTTGGAGTTGTCAAGACAATAATTTTTTTCATGAGCCTCCTTAAAACATAACAAAAATATTTGAACATGCCTAAGGCACTTTAAGGGGACCATTTAAATATGAAATAGATATGTGAATATGGAAGGAACACGGCGAAGATGCAAGACAAGGGGTTGTATGATGATGAAAATAAAGCATGGTGAGTTTATATATCTAACAATATAAGATGTCAAGAGGGTCAGCAAGATCTTAGGACTACCACAACCAAGGCAACAAAGATGCATGAGAGTATTGGGAGGGTCATGGTAGCATAAAGGGCTCATTAAAATGAAATGAATGATCAAAACAGAAAATATATGAAACAAGGTAAAAAAATACTAGCAAAAGCTTGAAGTTTCTTCCTTTTTTGAAGTAGTAAAATTAAGCTTAGTTCCTTCCCTCTTTTTGATATTGTTTAGCAAGAAAAGGGTGAAAGGAAGAAGCTTTTTAGTAATATGGTTGCTGATGGGGTGTTTTGAGGATGAAAGTGTATGAAAGGTTAAGTTTTTGAAGGTGTTCTAGTGGTGGTTTTAAGGAACTACGAGAATGGAAGGTTAAGGGTGAAAGGCAATGGAATAGTGTTTTGGTGAGTTGTTGGAGCTGGAGTTGATGAAGGATTTGTAGGATGGATGAAGAGTTTTCTAGATTGCTAGAGAGCTTCTTTGATAGCTGAAAGTATTTTTTTTTTAGATAGCTAGTAGAAAGCTTTTCATAGTTGAAAAGTCCCTCCTTTAATCTAATGCTCAGCCAATGCCTTTAAGAGACAAGGTAATGGCATTTTTTATTTTTCTCTCCTGGACCAAGGGACACCTCCAGCTACCATGCTCAGCTGACTCTCTTCTTATTGGTTCTGCCATGCTTACCAAGGACGCAGAAAGGTTGTGATAGCCTGAAACTAGAGATATGCCTACCATATCCTCTTACACCCATATATCTTATGAAAGTGACCTTTGTCATTGATTGTTTGGGCTCCCAAATTTTGTTTGAATCCATTGATGAGCCCATAGTTAAGGTTTTCTATGATTTATGATAGTTCCTTGGTGCAAAAACATGTTTAAATACAGTTTTCGAAGGCTAAAAAGTGACTTGAACTAGGCAAAAATGCCTTGGTGTATCGATACAAAACATGTTGTATCAATGCACAAGGTACTTTTTACTCATGAGTATCAATACAGTGAGCTGTGTATCGATACTAAGAGCAAAAAATGTTTCCAGTCTCAAGATTTAGAGGCCTGTATCGACACTTCATGCATTTCTATTAATACTCATGCTTGTGTATCAATACATTTTGTCAAAAATCACAACTTTAGATACTACCAAGGTCTGTATGGATACAAACATGCCAGGTATCAATAGCACACCTTGGTTATCGATATCAAGCCCCTTTCTATCAATACTACATGTGAAAACTTAAGTTTTTGGTACTGTAAAGGCCTCGTATCAATTGCACCCTAATATAACTTGTACATACCTGTGGTTTCTCGATTTACCTCAACTTAGTCACAAACAATGGGAAATTAATTTGTGTATTCATTTGAATGACCTTGGTGATACCATGAAAAGTGGCCTTTGATGCCTTATTTTTATATATTTCTTTAATATGGCCCATAGGCATTTCAGACCTTCCCTAAAAAATTTTTTTGTAGCGCCGTGTCACCTAACAATGCCCGACGACATGGCACCTGGCAGTTATCCCCAGCTTTTTTTTTTATTTTATCATCTTGTACCTAACTCCTATGATGTCAGAAACTGGCATGGACAAAATAAGGTGTCTACAACTAGCTAAGGGGTATTAGACCTTAACATAAAGGCATAAATATTTTAGAACAAGTAAAAATGATGTTTTATTTGGAAAATTAGAATTTTTAAACCTTTTTAAACATGAACTAGACATGGAAAGCTTGATTTTTCACCAAGGTTAGAGGACTAATTAGTGAAAAAATTAAATGCATACTAGTTTTCATTGATTAAAGTTAGTATGGACTTAACTTGGGCTGTAAAAAGTTTTTTTGCAACAAATAAACACAAAAGAATGACTCCAAAAGGCATTTTTAATCATGTAAAACATTTAAACATGGCATGTATGGCAAATATATAATAAACTAAACATAGCAAGAGTGTCATACATGAGCAAACATCCAAAACAACAAGGTATTTCATCGTTTCATAAAGAAATCATGGTGAAAATACACTCAAATGCATTAGCATACTCAAAACATGTTAGGATGAACAGTTAAGCATGGGTTAAGCATGTGAAAAAGAGTGAAACATGATGAGAAATGCATGAATAAGGGTTGTTTTAATGTCAAAATGAAATATGACATTTTCATCATCCAAAACATTTACGGCATCAAAGGAAAAAGATCAATGTCCTAAAACTACCACAACCAAAGCCATAATAATGCATGAAAGTCCTAGTAAAATCATGGTTACATGGATACGTCTCATTAAGATGATGAAATAATTGAATAAACACCAAATATGAAGAGCAAAAATGAGGAAATATACCAATAAGCTGTGTTTACTCCGTACCTTTTCTAGAATAAAGGACTTTTCAAGTAAAAATGTTGTTTTCCTAATCATCCCTCACTTGCTATGACTTTAGCAAGAATAAAAGCTAGAAAATGTAGTCAAAATGGTGTTTTGGGGGGTTTTTTGGGGCTGGTATGGAGTTACAAAAATGAGGAAAGGAAGAGCTTCAAGGATGGTTGGCTAGTTTTTTTTTTCGTGTATCTAAAGTTCCCTTTTTGCTAAGCCAAAGTTGGCTTATTTATAATCAAATGCTTGGTCAAAGCTTAAGAGCCAAAAAAAAGGGCATTTTACGACTTTCCTTAGATACCATGCAATAGCCTTGAGTATATGCGTAGCTATCTTGATTTTCATTAGCTCTGATAGTCAAGGTGGTAGACTAGAGAGGTTTAGGCAGTCTGCAAATGGAGAGATGCTAAGGATACCCTTAAACAGACCATGTTTTCCATGAAAATGTCTTATTTCCTAGCCATTTTAAGCTTTAAAAATTTATTTCATCCAATCACAAGTCCAATGCTGAGGCCTGGTATGAATTTTGATGATTTTTGGTGCCAAAAACATGGCCAAATCGAATTTTTAGATCAATGGCATAAGGGCTGAAAAGTAGCACGACTAGGCAAAAATGTCTACCTATATTAACACAAAAAACTTTTTATCGATGCATAGAACAAATCTGCTCAAATTTATCAATACCACAAAGGTTTATCAATACATTTTGGGCAAAAACCATGATTTTAGCCATAATATAAACCTGTATCAAAATAAATGCCAATGTATCGATACATGGCCCCTTGTATCGATACGAATAATGGGTTTTCTTAATTTTGATGGCATGGAGGCTCTATAACGATACATTAAAACCTTGTATCAATACCTTCTTGTAAAATTATTGATTTTTCATACTTTGGCTCTCCAAACACCTCTCCTTAGCCAGGAATGATGATATACAAATTTATGCATGCTCGTTGAAGTTTGTTGATGCCTGGATATGCTTAAGTGAAGCCTCAAACAAAATTAGGTGTCTACAACTACCATGCCAAGGCACTGCGGCATGACACCGAGAATTACCTGTCTTTAAAAAGGAGAGTATAAAGCCTAATTAACTCAAAGCTCCTCTAATTCATTGCAAATAAAAAACCCAAAGCTACTGCAAAACCCTTGCCTAATCATGTTAAACTGAGGGTAAACATGATCAATGCTGAAAATGTTAGCTCAGTCAAGAAAAAAATAAAACAGGTCAGAACACACATGGCCCCAGTTTAGCAAGCTTAGTGAAAGCCAAGATGATCAACAGGTTTAAAAAAAAAAGCATCAGTCAATTTTTGTGAGTTCCACACCATTCACTGTCATAGTTTCCAAACATGCAAAAAGTTTAGTGCAATGCTCTAAAGAATAGTGAATGAAGGCTGAATTGAATCCTATCATGAAAAGCAAGCACCTACCAACAAGGCAGTGAATATAGTCAGAAGGATCAACATAAAGAGTTTGGGATTCCAGTCCAAAAAAGAGAGTTTGACTACCTGTTAAGTTATAATTTAGACAACAAACCGATGGTGATCCAACTCATATAGGAAGTTTTTGTCTAAGAAGGCGTACAAATCTAAATTTGCCAAAAGATACAAGAGTAAATGACATTACAGTACTTCTGAATTAGCCATTCCATAAATTCCATGCCAATGCCAGCAATGACCAATCAAGACTGTCAAGGGCAAACAATGATATCTGTTTGAGTTTACCCTACTCTACTCTTGATGACTAACTATGTCAAAAGTCCCTACACTTTTTAAGTTATTTTTTAAGTAATGTTAAGAATTAAAACCTACTAGTTTATACACAAAAACTTGTAAGAATCCTATTTACAGGTGTCTTTTATCAAGTATTATCAATAAAACTGACTCAACATGATGCATTTCATCTTGTGTCCCCATTTCCAATCTTTTCTTTTATTTAAGCCCTTTATCTATATGTTTTTGTATATTTTGCTCATTTCCCACCTTTTCAACTGCGTCGATAAAAGTGATGTGGATACTTTTTTTTATCTTTCATAAATTAATTTTGAACGGTCAATCTACACTAGTGAAGTTGACTACAAAGAAAATTCCAAGGGAAGTTCTATGCTATCAGATCTACTAAGGCTAATCGAACAAGAGGAAAACATAATGTGAAACTCCTTTAGAATCACTTGAACCTTTTTGTTTGCTTGACCAAAACTTAAGATCATTTGTGGCTAGGGCAAATTACTGACTCTAAGGAATATGCCTTCAAGATTAAAAAGAAAAAGAGTATCAAGGCATGCATTTAGGAAAAAAAAGAAGGCAAATGAAAATCAATGCTTCATCATGTGATTAAAACATTTGACATTTTTCTTAAAGAACCTTTCTCTTAAGAGTGACTTATAAATTTACATAGTTGTGTTCGAAATGAAATATGGCTATTTTTTCTTTCATCCTTTCATAAGTTATAAAACCATCCCTCTTACTCCCCTTTCGAGCTTAATAAATTTTTTCTTCCAAAAATTCTATGAAGGATCACCCTTTATATTGAGGGGCATGAAAAGCCTTTTAAAGGAAATGGGCAGATACCTACTTCTAAGATTACAAAATGCCTAACATCAAGATGTAAATATGGAATGTAGCAAGTTTCTAAAATCTAAGATTCCCTCCAAAAAGACAAAAAGGTCAAAGTCAAAGTCAAAAATCAAAGTAACAAAAATTAGATCAATTACAAATCAAAATCAAAATTAAATCAAGAAAGAGGGAACTAAAGGAAACAAGGACATCAAAAATTAGAAGAGATGGAAACCCTCATGAAATAAAGTTATCCTTGATTCAATCACCCTTAAACACTAGTTTTGGGCCTATATACCTTTTTCTTTTTCAGAATCGTAAACCTAAGCCTGTGTTATGTACCTCAAAAAATCCATCTAGATTAATCATGGCTATTTGAACTGATAACTCCATTCTTCGAGGAATTGTGCTTTTGGAAAAATTTCAAAGGAGCAAGATAAAGTAGTCAATAAAAAAAAAGCCAAGAAAGAAAAGAATAAAGCTCTAGCGTGAAAACATGAAAAATAGTGGTTTAGAACAAATCGAAAATCCTTAAGTCACCTTCAATGTTGCTAGAATAGCCACAAAAATAAAAATCATTTCTACCAATTAAAGGGCTGTCAAGACTTTTAAAATCTCAAGATTTCTAGAACCTTTATGAGTTAGGACAAGAGGTTTAATTTTCAAAACCTCCATTAGAATGCTTCACAGACTAATACCCTCACTTAGGATGAACATTTACACAAAAGGCTTTTCAAACAACCTTCTGAAATCTATAGGTCACTAGCCAAGACTAGCACCTGTCAAACTGTCAAATTTGAAAATTGAGAAGGTATTGTGATAAGATTTCAACAAATCTAAGTGGAGGAACATTCATCTCCTCTTCCTGATCAATTTGTGAAAGTCCAAACCTATGATTATTTCATGTCAATAAAACCTGTCTGAACCCTAACCTTTTTGGTTAGTATCAAGAGTCTTTGGTTATAATCAGTCAATATTTTGAACTCTTGACTTTTTGTGTCAACATGTCACAGCTAAACTACCTACACCATCAGAAAAGCTCCCAAATGAAAACTTGAAAAAGCATTCAGACAACCAACTCAAATTGAGTTAAAAACATAAAAAAGCTATTCAAGAAAATAAACCTTGGCCCAAAGAAAACATCATCTAAACCAAATCAGATTTTACATAAGTACCCATTAAAAAAATCAATCAAATTCCGTGCAATCTTAGCCATATCAAATCAAACACCACTCTAACTCATACTTACCTTGACCGAACCAATTTGAACCCTTAACTAAAGCAAATTGAACTCTTCATCAAGTCAAGTTAAACCTCACCTAAACCTCACCCGAGTCTTGGGCAAATGTAAGGTGGTGCGGGGCAATCTTAAGGGTCCTCAAAAGATCAACCAACATCAAACAAGTTGATTATCCAAGAAAAAGCTTGAAATGTGTAATATAAAACATTCATATCATAATTATCAAGGGCATCGATAGCCTAAAATATTATCTTGTCTATTGTCATTGTATCCTTTATCAAGAATAAATGGAATTATATTGTCTTTCTTTCCATGAATGAAATGCAATCTTATTTTTTTTCAATCCCTTTGTATCACATCTATATTGCATTATGTTTGTCACTTTGTTGATAATATTTGATAATCGAATAAAATTCATGTCAAGACTTCTTAATATTACTTCAAAAAGAGAAAAACAACACAGGAAACTCTATTTATGCCTTAATGGTCAAGATCATTAATCAGTCCCACTCAATGCATACTAGTCATAAACATGTGTTAAACCATTCCCAACTCTAAGAGTCAGCAATCATGAAAAACCCAAACAAAATTCATCTAATTTGGGACAAACATTGTCAAGACTCAAACATTAACAACCAAGTTAAGATACATAAACAACCAAGCCAAAAATCATCTAGACATCAAACTATTAAAAAACCAACCAACCTTGTCAAAAGGTACATCAAGTATCCGAGGTCCAAAAACTTGATCATCCAAATCCTCAAATTGTTAGAAAAGCCCAAAGGATATCCTAAGTCAAGAAAGTAGTCATCTAGACATCTAACTATCCAAAGAGGGTCATGATCACAAAGCCTATCAAGTCCAAAGTTAACACTTTAAACTGTAGCATTAGGGAAATGGTCAAGAAAACTCCTAGTCAAGAGGATAACTTGTAATGTCTATGCCCCTATTAGACTTTATGTCATGATCATGTAGTCATGTCATCAAAAAAGTTGCACTTGCATCATCACATATCATCATGCCATGATACTATTATCGTATAATAACACCCTGCCAGCATGATGTTAAGCAAAATCTATCAAATCCAGAAAAACCCCTTGGTAAGAACCTTTGACACCAAAAACTAACAAACCAGAGGGTCACTTAAGTAAGAACGCCATCTTTCTAGAATACTTTTTAAAAGTTTAAGCCCAACACAGCTAGCAGATGTAGTCTGACAAAGTTATCCATTATAGAAAAGTCAAGCCTGGTAATGCCAGTGGGATAGATCTGACTAATTGGTGTATTTTAAGAAATTTAAACCAAGTGATGCCTTTAGGCTAGTTTTGGCTAATTGGCACATGTTAAGGAAGTCAAGTCAAGTGATGTTGATAAGCTAATTTTAGCTAATTAGCCAATGTCAAGAAAGTTAATCCTAACAATATTGATAGGTATAGCTTAGTTAGTCTTCATCTTGTCAAGAACTTTTGTCTAAAACTTGCATTAAGAACTTTTGTCAAGAACCTTTATCAAAAACCTTTAAAGTCCAATGATACTGGTTAGTCATGGGTTGGCTCATTGGTAGTTTTATCAAGAACCTTTGTTAAAACTTTTGTTAAAAACCTTTAAAATCTAATGATACAGTTTAGTCATGGGCCAACATATTAACATTTTATCAAGAACATTTAAAGCTCAATAATGCCAGTTGGTCATAGGCTTGCTCACTGGCATTTTTGTCAAAAACCTTTAAGGTCCAATGTTGCTAGTTAGTCATGAACCAGTTTATTAGCATTTTTGTTTAAACCTCAATCTTTTTTTTAAGTTGAACCTAAGGTAGGTAGAGCCTAGGATCTTAGTCTAGGTCTTTAATACAAAACTCAACAAGTCAAACCTAAGGATAGGTCAAGCCTAAGATCATAGTCTAGGTTTTTTCATCCAAAACTCAATAAGTTAAATCTAGGGATTGGTCAAGCTTAGGATTAGAATCTAGGTTTTTTATCCAAAAACTCAAACTTTACTTTCTTGAAAAAATTAGAATTGCCACTAAAATATCATTCTTTTCCTGGCACCGTATTAATTTTAGTATTTTCATCATAGACACACAAGATAGCATGAAGCATAACTCAAACAAAACAATGTCCATCGGTTTTTACCTTATTTTAATACTCAACAACAGCTAAAAAGGGGTAGCTTTAGACACGTTATTTTGTCCAAACCAGCATCAAGCATCAAAGGTCATCATTTGAGGCATTATCAAGGTCATTCGAATAAGAAGGATTAGTAGCCAAAATGAGGCATTTAGAAAGCCAAAGGTGCGTAAAATTCATATTTTTGCATATATGTATCGATACATGGTCTTCATGTATAGATACAAGGCTTCCACATCATCAAGAATTCAAATTTTGCAGGTTGCATTGATACACAAGGTCAATGTATTGATACATTTGCTTAATGTATTGATATATTAGCTTATTGTATCGATACAAGGCTTAGCAATAGCGAAATTATGATTTTTGGCCAAAATGTATTGATACATGATTGAATGTACTAATACATTTTGGGCAAAAATGCCCATGTATCTATACATTATTCAATGTATCATATATCTAGGCAAAATTGCCTAGTTCGTCGCATTTTTCAACTCTTGCAACATTAATCCAAATTCTGATTTACCATCATTTTTGGCACCAAAAGTCATCTAAATTCATGCCCAGCTTCAATATAAGGCTAATAAATAGGATTAATTATTTTTTAAGGCCCAAATAGCCATGGCATGGACATTTTCATGACTTAATTTAAATTGTTAGAGGCACTTTGGTCCTTTCTCATATGTTAGCTATATAAAGTGGTTTGGATCCATTTATTAAGCTGGTCAAGCCGAGGAAATTAAATGGTAGTTGAACATAATACCTTATCTTCATATGAGGTATATACACCAAAGTTCCAACTTACCCTTGCTTTTTATACTTTGGCTCTACTATTCATATGGCTATATAAGGGACTTTATTTTTAGCTGAAAGGAGACTACTGCATAAAACTTCTACACTCTCTTTTACATTCTCTCTACACATATACTATCCATCTTCAACTCCCAAGTGTCGCAACGTACCCCAGGGTGGATCCTTACGGATCTATGAGTGCACATGACTTAAAATATTTTTCTAACTT
>JAQSVH010160005.1:12243-26121 GCA_029448705.1 Adansonia digitata | reverse complement strand
CTTTGATTTGGCAAGAAAAGCTTTTCTTTCCACCATTTTCCTCATAATTAAAGTTTATCCATGAAATGAGACAAACTTGGATACTCGTCATGATCTATTTTTTTTTTAGTTATTGGGCACTACAATTATGGTCCCCTTATTGGGATACACGATATTGATGCTTTGGTTTGTGAAGAAAGGGTTTTCTTTCCTCTATTTTCTTTATAATTAATGTTCATCTGTGAAATGAGACAAACTTGAATAATCATAATAATCTCTATTGTTTTTGTTATGCGCACTACAATCATGGTTTCCTCATTGGGGTACACGATAATGATGCTATGGATCTGCAAGAAAAGCTTTTCTTTTCACCATTTTCCTTATAATCAAAGTTCATCCATGAAATGAGAAAAACTTGGAAACTCATAACAATCCTTACTTTTTTTGTTAGCGGGCACTACAATCATGTTAATTTCTTTAGGATACATGATATCGGTGCTATAGTTTGGCAAGAAAAGCTTTTCCTTCCACCATTCTCCTTATAATCAATGTTTATTCGTGAAATGAGTTAGACTTGGATTTGTATAATAATCTCTATTCTTTCTGCGATTGGGCATTACAACCAAGTTCTCCACATTGGGATACACGATATTGATGCTTTGGTTTGGGAAAAAATGGTTTTCTTTCCACCATTTTCATTATAATTAATGTTCATCCGTGAAATGAGACAAACTTGGATACTCATAATAATCTCCATTCTTTTTGTTATAGGCACTAAAATCATGTTCTTCTTATTGGGATACATGATATTGATGCTTTAGATGTGCAAGAAAAGCTTTTCTTTCCACCATTTTCTTTATGATCAAACTTTATCTGTGAAATGAGATAAACTTGGATACTCATCGTGATCTCTATTTTTTTTGTTATTGGGCACCACAATCATGGTCCTTTTATTGGGATACACGATATTGATGCTTTGGTTTGTGAAGAAAAAGTTTTCTTACCTCTATTTTCCTTATAATTAATGTTCATCCGTGAAATGTGACAAACTTGGATACTCGTAATATTCTCCATTCTTTTTGTTATGGGTACTATAGTCATGTTTTCCTCATTGGGATACACAATATTAATGATTTGAATTTACAAGAAAAGCATTCCCTTCCACCATTTTCCTTATAATAAAAATTCATTCGTGAAATAAGATAAACTCGGATACTCGTAATAATCCCCATTCTTTTTGTCAGTGGGCACTACAATCATGTTCACTTCATTAGGATTAACGATATTAGCGCTTTGGTTTGGCAAAAAAAGCTTTTCTTTACACCATTTTCCTTGTAATCAAAGTTTATCCTTAAAATGAGTCAAACATGGATTCTCGTAATAATCTCTATTCTTTTTGTGCAATATTAAGAAAAGCTTTTCTTTACACCATTTTGCTTGTAATCAAAGTTCATCCTTAAAATGAGTCAAAATTGGATTTTATAATAATCTCTATTCTTTTTGTGATTGCACACTACAATCACGTTCTCATCATTGGGATACATGATATTGATGCTTTGGTTTAGGAAAAAAGGGTTTTCTTTCCACCATTTTCCTTATAATTAATATTCATCTCTGAAATGAGATAAACTTGGATGCTTGTAATAATCTCTATTCTTTTTGTTATGGGCACTACAATCATGTTCTTCTCGTTGGGATACACGATATTGATTCTTTGGATTTGCAAGAAAAGCTTTTCTATTCACCATTTTCCTTATAACCGAAGTTCATCTATGAAACGAGACAAACTTGGATACTCATAATAATCTCTTTTTTTTGTTATTGGGTACTACAATCATGGTTTCCTCATTGGGGTACACGATATTGATGCTTTAGTTTGGTAAGGAAAGGTTTTCTTTCCACCATTTTCCTTTTAATTAATGTTCGGGTTTTCTTTCCACCATTTTCCTTTTAATTAATGTTCATCCGAGAAATAAGACAAACTTGGATACTCGTAATAATCTCTATTCTTTTTGTTATGGGCAGTACAATCATGTTCCTCTCATTGGAGTACATGATATTGATGCTTTGATTTGTAAGAAAAGCTTTTCTTTCAACCATTTTCCTTATAATCAAAGTTTCATTCGTGAAATGAGACAAACTTGGATACTCGTAATAATCTTCATTTTTTTGTTATTGGGCACTACAATCATGGTCTTCTCATTGGGGTACTTGTTATTGATGCTTTGGTTTAGGAAAAAAAGGTTTTCTTTCCTCCACTTTCTTTCTAATTAATGTACATCCGTGAATTGGGGAAACTTGGATTCTCATAATAATCTCCATTCCTTTTGTTAGAGGCACTATAATCATGTTCACCTCATTAGGAGACACGATAATGATGCTTTGATTTTGCAAGAAAAGCTTTCCTTTCCACCATTTTCCTTATAATTAAAGTTCATCTGTGAGATGAGATAAGCTTAGATACTTATTATAATCTCCATTCTTTTTGTTATTGGCACTACAATCATGTTCTCCACAGTGGCATACATGATACTGATGCTTTAGATTTGCAAGAAAAGCTTTTCTTTCCACCATTTTCTTTATAATTAATGTTCATTCGTGAAATGAGACAAACTTGAATACTCGTAATAATCTCCATTCCTTTTGTTATGGGCACTGCAATCATGTTCTCCTTATTGGGATACATGATAATGATGTTATGGATTTGCAAGAAAAGCATTTCTTTTCACCATTTTCCTTATTATCAAAGTTCATCCATGAAATGAGAAAAACTTGGAAATTCATAACGATCTTTACTCTTTTTGTTAGTGGGCACTACAGTCATGTTCACTTCTTTGGGATACACGATATTGGTGCTTTTCCACCATTTTCCTCACGATCAAAGCATATTCATGAAATGACTCAAACTTGGATTCTCATAATAATCTTTGTTCTTTTTGTGATTGGGCACTACAATCATGTTCTTCATGTTGGGATACATGATATTGATGCTTTGGTTTAGGAAAAAAAGGTTTCCTTTCCACGATTTTCCTTATAATTAAAGTTTATCTGTGAATTGAGACAAACTTGGATACTCATTATAATCTCCATTCTTTTTGTTATTGGCACTACAATCATGTTCTCAACATTGGCATGCAAGATAACGATGCTTTGCATTTGCAAGGAAACCTTTTCATTCCACCATTTTCCTTATATTTAATGTTCATCTATGAAATGAGACAAACTTGGATACTTATAACAAGCACTTTTCTTTTTGTGATGGGCACTACAACCATTTTCATTTCATTAGGGTACATTACATTTTTGCTTTAGATTTGCAAGAAAAGCTTTTCATTCCACTAGTTTCCTGATAATCAAAGTTTATCTGTGAAATGGGATGAACTTGGATACTCAAAATAATCTCGATTCTTTTTGTTAATGGGCACTACAATCATGTTCTCCATATTGGGTGCACGATATTGAAGCTTTGGATTTGCAAGAAAAGCTTTTTTTCCCCCATTTTTGGTATAATTAAAGTTCATCCTTGAAATGCTACAAACTTGGATACTTATAATAATCTCCATTCTTTTTGTTAGTGGCCTATAATCATGTTCTCCACATTAGGATACACAATATTGATGTTTTGGTTTGCCAAGAAAAGCTTTTATTTCAACTGTTTTCCTTATAATTAAAGTTCATCCATAAAATAAGACAAACTTGGATACTTGTAGTAATCTCTATTATTTTTATTAGTGGCACTACAATCATGTTCTGCACTTTCGGATAAACTATATTGATGCTTTGGTTTGGCAGGAAAAGCTTTTCATTCCACTATTTCCCTTATAATTAATGGTCATTCATGAAACGAGACAAACTTAGATGCCCATAATGATGTCCATTCTTTTTTATATGGGCACTACAGTCATGATCTTTTCATTAAGATACAAGATATTGATGCTTTGGTTTGGCAAGGAATTGTTTTCTTTCCATCATTTTCCTTATAATCAAAGTTTGTCCATCAAATGAGTCAAACTTGGATTCTGGTAATAATCTCTATTCTTTTTGTGATTGGCCACTACAATCATGTTCTTCTGATTGGGATACATTATATTATTGCTTTGGATTTGCAAGAAAAGCTTTTCTTTCCACCATTTTCCTTAAATCTTAGTTTTTGTGAAATAAAATAAACTTGGATACTCATAACAATCTCGATTCTTTTTGTTAATGGGCACTACAATCATGTTCTCGACATTGGGTACACGACATTGATGCTTTGGATTTATAAGGAAAGCTTTCCTTTCTGCCATTTTCCTTATATTTAAAGTTCATCTGTGAAATGATACAAATCTGGATACTAGCAACAATTCCCACTCTTTTTGTTAGTGGCACTACAATCATGTTCTCCACATTGGGATACAAGATATTGATGCTTTCATTTGGCAAGAAAAGCTTTTCTTTCCATTATTTTCTGTATAATTAAAATTCACCCATGAGGTGAGATAATCTTGGATACTTGTAATAATCTCCATTCTTTTTGTTAGTGGTACAACAGTCATGTTCTCCATATTGGGATACACGATATTGATGCTTTGGTTTGGCAAGAAAAGGCTATTTTTCCACCATTTTTCTTATAAGCAAAGTTCATTCGTGAAATGAGTCAAACTTGGATTCCTATAATTAGCTCCATTCTTTTTGTGATTGGGCACTATAATCATGTTCTCCACATTGGGATACACGATATCGATGCTTCAGAATGGCAACAAATGCTTTTTTTTTCCACCAATTCAAAGTTCATCCTTGAAATGAGACAAACTTGAATACTCAAAATAATCTCCATTCTTTTTGTTATAGGCACTACAATCATGTTCTTCTCATTGGGATGCACGATATTGATGCATTGGATTTGCAAGAAAAGCATTTTCTTTCATCGTTTTCCTTATAATCAAAGTTCATCCGTGAAATAAGTCAAACTTGGATTCTCTCAATAATCTCCACACGTTTTGTTATGGGCACTACAATCATGTTCACCTTATTGGGATACACGATATTGATGCTTTGACTTGGCAAGAAAAACTTTTCTTTCCACCATTTTCCTTATAATTAAAGTTCATCCATGAAATGAGGCAAACTTGGATACTCATTATAATCTCCAGTCCTTTTGTTATTGGAACTACAATCATGTTCTCCATATTGGCACACACGGTATTGATGCTTTGGATTTGCAAGAAAAGCTTTTTTTTCACATTTTCCTTATAATTAATGTTTGTCCCTAAAATGAGACAAACTTAGATACTCGTAATGGACCACCATTTTCCTTTATTCCTTTTGTTATATGCACCATAATCATGTTCTCCTTGATCGAATATACGATATTAATGCATTAGAATTGTAAGTGTATCTTTCTACCAATTTCCTTGTAATTAAAGTTCATCCGCGAAACGAGAAAAACTTGGATGCTCGTAACAATCCTTACTCTTATGGTTAGTGGGCAATACAAGCATGTTCATTTCATTGGGATACACGATGTTGGTGCTTGGTTTGGCAAGAAAAGCTTTTTTCCGACCATTTTCCTTATAACCAATATTCATCCGTGAAATGAGTCAAACTTGGATTCTCATAATAATCTCTTTTCTTTTTATGATTGGGCACTACAATCAAGTTCTCCACATTGGGATACATGATATTGATGCTTTGGTTTGGGAAGAAAAGGTTTTCTTCCACTATTTTCCTTATAATTAACGTTCATTCCTGAAATGAGACAAAATTGGATACTTATAATAATCTCCATTCTTTTTGTTATGGGCACTACAATCATGTTCTTCTCATTGGGTTATCGGATATCGATGCTTTGGATTTGCAAGAAAAGCTTTTCTTTCCCCCACTTTCCTTATAATCAAAGTTCATCCATGAAATGAGACAAACTTGGATACTTGGGCATTATGATCATGGTCTCTTCATTGGGATACATGATATTTATGCTTTGGCTTATGAAGAAAGGGTTTTCTTTCCACCATTTTGGTTATAATTAATATTCACTCATGAAATGAGACAAACATGGATGCTAGTAATAATCTCTTTTCTTTTTGTTGTGGGCAATACAATTATGTTCTCCTTATTGGGATACACGACACGATATTGATGTTTTGTATTTGCGAGAAAAGCATTTCTTTCCATCATTTTTCTTATAATTAATGGTCATCCTTAAAACGAGACAAGCGTGGATACCCGTAATAATCTCCATTCTTTTTGTTACGAGCACTACAATCATGTTCTTTCATTAGGATACATGATATTGATGCTTTGGATTGGCGAGGAATGGTTTTTCTTCAACCATTTTTTGTATAATCAAAGTTTGTCCATCAAATAAGTAAAACTTGGATTCTCGTAATAATCTCCATTTTTTTTGTGATTGGGCACTACAATCATGTTCTCCATATTGTGATACACAGCATTAATGCTTTTGATTTGCAAGAAAAGCTTTTTTTCCACCATTCTCCTTATAATTAAAGTTTGTCCATCAAATGAGTCAAACTTGGATTCTCATAATAATCAAAATTGTTTTTATGATTGGGTAGAACAATCAAGTTATCCAATTTGGAATACATTATATTAATGCTTGGGATTTGTAAAAAAGGCTTTTCTTTCCACCATTTTCCTTATAATTAATGTTTATCCATGGAATGAGACAAACTTGGATACTCGTAATAATCTCCATTTTTTTATTGGGCACTATAATCATATTCTCCTCATTAGGATACATGACATTGATGCTTTTGTTTGGCAAGAAAAGGTTTTCTTTTCACTATTTTCCTTATAATCAAAATTTATATGTGAAATAAGTCAAACTTGGATTCTTATAATTAGCTCCATTCTTTTTATGATTGGGCACTACAATCAAGTTCTTCACGTTAGGATACACGATATTGATGCTTAGGATTTGCGTGAAAAGCTTTTCTTTCCACCATTTTCCTTATGTTTAAAGTTTATCCATGATATGACCCAAACTTGGATTCTCGTAGTAATCTCTATTCTTTTTGTTATGGGCACTAGAACGATGGTCATCTCATTCGGATACATGAAGTTAATGCTTGGATTTGGAAAGATAAGCTTTTCTTTCCACCATTTTCCTTATAATTAAAGTTTGTTCGTGAAATAAGTTAAACTTGGATACTCATTATAATCTTCATTCTTTTTGCTATTGGCACTATAATCATGTTCTCTACATTAGGATACACGATATTGATGCTTTAGATTTGCAAGAAAAGCTTTTTTTTCACCATTTTTCCTTATAGTTATGGTCATCCGTGAAATGAGATAAACTTGGATACTCATAATAACCTCTAATTTTTTGTTATTGGGCACTACAATCTTGTTCTCCTCTATAGGATATAGGACATTGATGCTTTGGTTCAGCAGAAAAAGGTTTTCTTTCCACCATTTTCCTTATAACCAAAGTTCATCCATGAAATGAGTCAAACTTGGATTCTCATAATTAGCTACATTTTTTTTTGTGATTGGGTGCTACAATTATGTTCTCCATGTTATGATACATGATATTGATGCTTTCGATTTGCAAGAAAAGCTTTTTTTCTACCATTTTCTTGAAATGATTTAAACTTCAATTCTTATAAAAATCTCAGTTCCTTTTGTTATGGGCGCTAGAATCATGTTTACCTCATTGGGATACATGATATTGATGCTTCGATTTGGCAAAGAAAACTTCTCTTTCGATCGTTTTCCCTATAATTAAAGTTCATCCGTGAAATGAGACAAACTTGGATACTCATTATAAACTCCATTCTTTTTGTTATTGGCACTACAATCATGTTCTCATTAGCATACATGATATTGATGCTTTGGATTTGCAAGAAAGCATTTCTTTCCACTATTTTCCTTATAATTAATGTTCAACTGTGAAATGAAAGAAACTTGGATACTTGTAATAGTGTCCATTTTTTTGTTATTGGGCACTACAATTACGGTCTCTTGATTGAGATGCACGATATTGATGCTTTGGTTTGGGAAGAAAAGCTTTTCCTTCCACCATTTTCCTTATAATTAATGTTCATCCTTGGAATGAGACAAACTTGGATACTCGTAATAATCTTCATTTTTTTTTTGTTATTGGTCACTACAATCATGCTCTCCATATTGGGATGCACGGCATTAATGCTTTTGTTTGGCAAGAAAAGTTTTTCTTTTCACCATTTTCCTTATAATTAATGTTCATCCACAGAATGAGACAAACTTGGATAGTCGTAACAATCTCTATTTTTTTTTGTTATTAGGCACTACAATCATTTTCTCCTCATTGGGATGCACCACATTAATGCTTTCGTTTGGCAAGAAAACATTTTCTTTTCACCATTTTCCTTATAATCAAAGTTTATCCATGAAAGGAGTCAAACTTGGATTCTTATAATTAGCTCCATTCTTTTTGTGATCGAGCACTACAATCTTGTTCTGCACATTAGGATACATGATATTAACGCTTAGGATTTGCAAGAAAAACTTTTCTTTCCACCATTTTCATTATATTTAAAGTTTATCTGTGAAATGAGTCAAACTTAGATTCTTGTAGTAATCTCCATTCTTTTTCTTATGGGCACTAGAATGATGCTTGCCTTATTCGGATACATGATTTTGATGCTTTGTTTTGGCAAGAAAAGCTTTTTTTTTCCACCATTTTCCTTATAATTAAAGTTCATCCATGAAAAGAGTCAAACTTGGATACTCATTATAATCTTCATGCTTTTTGCTATTGGCACTACAATCATGTTTTCCACATTGGGATGCACGATATTGATGCTTTGGATTTGCAAGAAAAGCTTTTCTATCCACCATTTTCCCTATAGTTAATGGTCATTTATGAAATAAGACAAACTTGGATACTCGTAATAATCTTTATTTTTTTGTTATTGGGCACTACAATCATGTTCTCCTTGTTGGGATACAGGACATTGATGCTTTGGTTTGGCAAGAAAAGGTTTTCCTTCCACCATTTTCCTTATAAACAAAGTTCATCCGTGAAATGAGTCAAGCTTGGATGCTAATGATTAGCTCCATTTTTTTGTGATTGGGCTCTACAATTGTGTTCTCCATTTAGGATACAAGATATTGATGCTTTGGATTTGCAAGAAAAGCATTTATTTCCACTATTTCCCTTATATTCAAAGTTTATCCGTGAAATGAGTCAAACTTGGATTCTCATAATAATCTCAATTCTTTTTGTTATTGGCACTATAATCATGTTCTCCACTTGAGCATACATGATATTGATGCTTTGGATTTGTGAGAAAAGCATTTCCTTCCACCATTTTCCTTATAATTAATATTCAACCATGAAGTGAGAGAAACTTGGATACTTGTAATAATCTCCATTCTTTTGTTATTGGGCACTACAATCATGGTCTCCTTATTAGGATACACGATATTTCTGCTTTGATTTGGCAAGAAAAGCTTTTCCTTCCACCATTTCGTTTATAATTAAAGTTTATCCATGAAATGAGATAAACTTGGATACTCATTATCATCTCCATTCTTTTCACTATTAGCACTACAATCATGTTCTCCACATTGGTATACACGATATTGATGCTTTGGATTTGCAAGAAAAGCTTTTCTTTCCACCATTTTCCTTACAATTAATGTTCATCCATGAAATGAGACAACCTTGGCTCGTTATAATCTCCATTCTTTATGTTATTGGCACTACAATTATATTCTCCACATTGGGATACACGATACTGATACTTTGGACTAGCAAGGAAAGCTTTTCTTTCTTCTATTTTCCTTATAATTAATGTTCATTCGTGAAATAAGATAAACATGAATACACGTAATAATCCCCATTCTTTTTGCTATAGGCGCTACAAACATGTTCTTCTCATTGGATACACAATATTGATGCTTTGAATTTGCAAGAAAAGCTTTATTTCCACCATTTCCTTATAATTAATGTTCATCTGTGAAATAAAACAAACATGAATACTCAAATAATCTCCATGCTTTTTGTTATGGGCACTATAATCATGTTCTTCTCATTAGATACACGATATTGATGCTTTGGATTTCCAAGAAAAGCATTTTGTTCCACTATTTTCCTTATAATCAAAGTTCGTCCATTAAGTGAGTCAAACTTAGATTCTCATAATAATCTCTATACTTTTTGTTATAGGCACTGCAATCATGTTCACCTCATTAGGATACACGACATTGATGCTTTGATTTGGCAAGAAAAGCTTTTCTTCCCACCATATTCTGTATAATTAAAGTTCATCCGTGAAATGAGATAAACTTGGATACTCATTATAAGCTCCATCCTTTCTATTATTGGCACTACAATCAAGTTCTCCACATTGGCATACATGATATTGATGCTTTGGATCTGCAAGAAATGCTTTCTTTCCACCATTTCCCTTTATTAATGTTCATCCATGAAATGAAACAAACATGGATACTCATAATCTCCATCTTTTTGTTATTGGGTGCTACAATCATGCTATTCTCATTGGGATACACGATATTAATGCTTTGGTTTGGGAAGAAAAGGTTTTCTTTCCACCATTTTTCTTATAATCAAAGTTCATCCATGAAATGCAACAAACTTCGATACTTGTCTTCTCACTGGGATACACGATATTAATGCTTTGGTTTCGGAAGAAAAGGTTTTTTTTCCACCATTTTTCTTATAATCAAAGTTTATCCGTGAAATGAGACAAACTTCGATGCTCGTAATAATCTCCATTCTTTTTCTTATGGGCACTATAATCATGTTTTTCTCATTGGAATACATGATATTAATGCTTTGGATTTGCAAGAAAAGCTTTTCGTTCCACCATTTTCCTTATAATCAAAGTTCATCCGCGAAATGAGAAACATTTTTTTTTGTTATTAGGCACTACAATCATGGTCTCCATATTGGGATACAAGATATTGATGGGTTTTGGAAGAAAAGCTTTTCTTTCCACCATTTTCCTTATAATTAACATTTATAAGTGAAATAAGACTAACTTGGATACTTATTATAAGCTCAATTCTTTTGGTTATTGGCACTATAATCATGTTCCCCACATTGGGTACAAGATATTGATGCTTTAGATTTGCAAGAAAAGCTTTTTTTTCCACTATTTTCCTTATAATCAAAGTTCATCTATGAAATGAGTCAAACTTGGATTCTTATAATAATCTCTATACCTCTTGTTCTGGGCACTATAATCATGTTCACCTAATTGGGATACATGATATTGATGCTTTGGATTTGCAAGAAAAGCTTTTTTTTTACCATTTTTCTTATAATGAAAGTTCATCCACAAAATAGTACAAACTTGGATACTTGTAATAATCCCCATTCTTTTTGTTAGTGGCACTACAATCATATTCTCCACATTGGGGTACATGATGTTGATGCTTTGGCTTAGCTAGAAAAGTTTTTCCTTCCACCATTTTCCTTACAATTAAAGTTCATTCATGAAATGAGGCAAACTCGGATACTCATTATAATCTCCATTCTTTCAGTTATTGGCACTACAATCATGTTCTCTATATTGGGATACATGATATGGATGCTTTGGACTTTCAAGAAAAGCTCTTCTTTCTACCATTTTCCTTCAAATCAAAGTTTATTCGCATAATGAGTCAAACTTGGATTCTTATAATAATCTCCATACTTTTTATTATGGGCACTACAATCATGTTCACATTATTGGGAAACACGATATTGATGCATGGATTTGGCAATAAAAGCCTTTCTTTCCACCATTTTCCTTGTAATTAAAGTTCATCTGTGAAATGATACAAACTTGGATACACATTATAATCTCCATTTCTTTTGTTATTGGCACTGCAATCATGTTATTCACATTGGCATACATGATATTGATACTTTGGATTTGCAAGAAACGTTTTTCTTTGCACCATTTTCTTTATAATTAATGTTCATCTGTGAAAAGAGACAAACTTGAATACTCGTAATAATCTCCATTTTTTTTGTTATTGGGTACCACAATCATGGTCTCCTCACTAGGATACACGATATTGATGCTTTGGTTCAGGAAGAAAAGGTTTTGTTTCCACCATTTCCTTATAATCAAAGTTCATCTGTAAAATGAGTCAAACTTGGATTCTCATAATAATCTTTATTCTTTTTGTGACCGGGCACTACAATCATGTCCTCCATGTCGGGATGCACAATATTGATGCTTTGGTTTGGCAAAAAAAGCTTTTCTTTCCACCATTTCCTTGTAACTAATGTTTATTTGCAAAACTAGAAAACTTGGCTACTCATTATAATCCCCACTCTTTCTGTTATTGGCACTACAATTATGTTCTCCATGTTGGGATACACGATATTGATTCTTTGGATTTGAAAGAAAAAACCTTTTTTCACCATTTTTCTTATAATTAAAGTTCATTTGTGAAATGAAACAAACTTGGGTACCCGTAATAATCTCTATTTTTTTGTTATTGGGCACCACAATCATGTTCTTCACATTGGGATGCACGATATTGATGCTTTGGTTTGGCAAGAAAAGCCTTTCTTTTGACCATTTTCTTTATAATCAAAGTTTATTAATGAAATGAGTCAAACTTGGATTCTCATAATAATTTCTATTCCTTTTGTCGTTGGGCACTACAATCATTTTCTCCACATTGGGATACACAATATTGATGCTTTGGATTTGCAAGAAAAGCTTTTCTTTCTACCATTTTCGTTATAATCAAAGTTCATCTATGAAATGAGTCAAACTTGGGTTGATATAATAATTTTCATACTTTTTGTTATGGGCACTACAATTTTCATACTTTTCGTTATAATCAATACATGGTATTGATGCTTTGATTTGGGGAGAAAAGCTTTTTTTCCACCATTTTCTTTATAATTAAAGTTCATCCATGAAGCGAGATAAACTTCGATACTCATTATAATCTCCATTCTTTTTGTTATTGGCATTGCAATCATGTTCTCCACATTGGCATACACAATATTGATGCTTTGGATTTGCTAGAAAAGTTTTTCTTTCGACTATTTTCCTCAAAATTAATGTTCATCCGTAAAATGAGACAAACTTGGATACTAGTAATAATCTCCATTCTTTTTGTTATGGGCATTACAATCCTGTTCTCATCATTGGGATACACGATATTGATGCATTGGATTTGCAAGAAAAGCATTTCTTTCCTCCATTTTCCTTATAATTAATGTTCTTCTATGAAATGAAACAAGCATGGATACTCATAGTAATCCTTATTCTATTTGTTATGGGCACTATAAACATGTTCTTCTTATTGGGATACACGATATTGATGCTTTGGATTTGCAAGAAAAGCTTTTCTTTCCACCATTTTCCCTGTAATTAATGTTCTTCCGTGAAATGAGACAAACTTGGATAGTAATAATAATCTCCACACTTTTTGTTATAGGCACTACAAACATGTTCACCCTATTGGATACATGATATTGATGCTTTGATTTGGCAAGAAAACTTTTCTTTCCATCTTTCCTTGTAATTAAAGTTTATCTATGAAATGAGACAAACTTGGATACTTATTATAATCTCAATTCTTTTTTTTAATAGCACTACAATCATGTTCTCAACATTGGCATACATGATAATGATGCTTTGCATTTGCAAGAAAAGTTTTTCTTTCCACCACTTTCCTTATAATTAATGTCCATCTGTGAAATGAGACAAACTGGATACTCGTAATAATCTCCATTCTTTTTGTTATAGGCATAACAATCATGTTCTTCACATTGGGACACAAGATATGGATCCTTTGGATTTGCAAGAAAAGCTTTTCTTTCCACCATTTTCCTTATAATTAATGTTCATCCACGAAATGGGAAAAAATTGGATACTCATTATAATCTCTATTCCTTTTGTTATTGGCACTGCAATCATGTTTTCCACATTAGGA
>JAQSVH010159995.1:0-17212 GCA_029448705.1 Adansonia digitata | reverse complement strand
GTCATATGGTCTTGCGACAAACTTGATTATTGTTGAAATTAGTCAGAAAGAAGAGGAATATGGAGGTGAGTGGCAAAGAAGTTGTAAGGCAATTAATTGTGATGGAAAACACGATTGTCTATAAAAGCAGCTACTAACTGTTTATTGTGGTTAAAGAAAAAGTAAATCCATAATAGAGGGAGTGAAGCCTAAAAGGTGAAACAAGTAAAAGAAGAAGGTAAAAATAGAGCGTAAGGTCAAAGTTCTGCCATGAAAACCAAAGTAGAGAAAGTGAGGGAGCACGAATTAGCGTGGTTCACATAGATACTAGTATGGTGGACACATTTGAGGGCGCGATCAATATGGCAACCTTAAGAGAGATATTAATAGAACGGGGATTCAACTTTGGGTAACTTGAGATGTCAAATGCCATATTTGGGTGATCCATTTCAAGAGTTAAAGAAAATACTATGCCTTTTTACTTGCATATTTTCAGAAAAGGTTTCATCTTCCTTTAGAACCGTTCTTTCGTAAGGTGCTGAGCCGATATACAATATCACTAAACCAGTTGAAACCAAATGCGTGGGAGATGCTACTTACGTATTTCATCGTCTGAAAAGAAAAAGGTTGGGTTTTGTCAATTGAGGTGACACGGCACTTGTTTTCTTCGAAGAGATAAAACATGTGCTGGTATTATTTATAATCCATCACCAAGAAGATGATGACTGATATTCCATCAAATGCTCATGTTGCTAATGAGCAATTTTTCTTAGTGAACAAGCAGTCTAATGTGGAGCAAGGCTTTTAAGTTAAATGGCACTCATGCTTACCTCTAAATAATTTGAAAGTCGAGCTGGGTGAGTTTGAGCTCGAATAGGAGGAATTTTTCTGTAGTCACCAATTCAAATGTAGAGATTGCTTAAATGCTAGAAAGATCTAGGAGAATTGTCTGGGTGTTAATCCCGCTAATCTGCCAATAGAAAATGTTCATCTCGTCAAACATAGAAGTCAAAGATGTTTACAAACACATGGTAAGTGCATATGTTTTTTTAACTCGGTCTCTTTGTGTAGAATCCCAGCCTACATATAAATGGTACTTCTAGATCACCCTAGCATACAACGGATAATTTTGGGTTGCCTGCTCATGAAGAGAAAGCTCCAAGCAGATTAAACATCAATTAACATTCAACTTCTGTGGAGAAGAGAATGGAAACATCAGATAAAACGTCTATGGTTATGGAAGGGATATATTGACAACATTCTCTATTAGAAATTTAGTACTCCCTAACTTTAATTGCTTATTTTTCTTCGTCCATATGGATTTTACCACCCATGCTATGCTGGCCGCCCACGAAGTTAGTCGAGCAGCTGCCTCAAAAAAAAAAGGAAAAAAGAAGTAAGAGACAGCTAATGTGAGCTACCTGTACAAAAATGAGTTACCTTTGAGCCTCATGTTGCCCACTTGACTAAAGCTGATGTTGTTTCTCTTGGTGACTCCTTTATCGCGAAAGCTACAACTGTCATAACTTGTTGGGTAGAGGTTTTTACTGTTGAGATTTCTATTGATCCTATGTCCATAGCTATTTTGCCCCCAAGCCTATTGTGCCTTTAACTGGGGCAGGTGGGTTTGCATCAGGGAATATTGATTTACATCTTTGGAGACACAATCTTGAATTGAGTGTCAGGATACTAAGTGATGAAGAAGTCACTTATAGATAGGGAAAAGTTGTCTGTCTTGTAGACATGGAATTTTTGGCGATGAGAAACCCAGCTGCTAGTGTGAAATCCATGTTGGCTTGCATAGTAAAGGTGAATTTTTGTTTAGTTTATAATAACTTTTTGTTTATGTTTATTTCTAACTCGTATACATGCAGGCTCTACATATTCAAATGGCTTTCACTCACCAAATGCGAAATATTACTATTGCACATAAAAATATGTGAAAAGAAGCGACTATGAAAAAAGCTAGGGTAAGCACGTTTCAGACAAACGTTGACGAGTTAACCTTGAAAAAGAAAAACTTTTGATGAACATAACAAAAAAGCTGAAAAAGAGACAACAAAGTTAAAAGATGACTCCAAAGAGATGAAGGCTAAGCTTGAGTAAGTGAATGCTAAAGTTAAGAAATTGTCTAAGGATATAAAAGAGTCTCGAAATGCCTATTCAACGTGTGATTCTAAGTTGATGTCTACCATGGCTAGGATTTTTGACTTTGAGATGCAGTTAACAGATATAGTATCCCGCGTTCAGAGTGAACTTAATTCATAAAAAGATACCTTTTTGGACCAAATGCTGGCTTGTGGGAGTGAATATACCGATGAAGCTTCTTATATAGTGTACTTCGGGGACCACTGACTTAAGAAACATTAGATTCTCCCAGCCCATCACTCTTCCTTTAGATTTTGACATGTTAATGCCATCTCAACAGTAGGTCGAAGAGATGCATGCCAAAGATTCAACATTTATTACTCTAGTTTTGAAGGAGAGAATTGAGTATGGAGAGTCAAGTGAGGAAGAAGGCAAGGAGATTGAGAAACCTGGCGAGCGAGTAAATTGAACGCTGTTTAGTTAGGCTGCCTTTACATTTTTTTTTTTTGTAAATTTTGTAATTTTCTCTTAGAAATAATCATAAATTTTTCTTTTGTTGCTTGGTTGCAATGTAGGCTTGTGGTAGCTTTGTGTTGTTTTAAGTAGACCATGCGAGGTCTTGTTGGCCTTTAATGGTTTTATGTTGCCTTTGGTAGACCATGTGTGATCTTGTTGGCTTGTAATGGCTTTATTTTGCCCTTGTTAGACCGTGTAAGGTCCTGTTAGCTTATAATGTCTTTATGTTGCCTTGTTAAATCGTGTGAGGTCTTGTTAGCTCATAATGGCTTTATGTTGCCTTTAAGTAATCATTCAAACCGTATAATAAGGCCTTATTTTAGCTTATGTTAGCCTTTAGTGGTTTAACGAGACCACTGGGTCTTTGTATGGTGAGTAGACACTTGTCTACAAAATCTTGAAAATTTTGTTATGTGAAGCTTATACATAAGATTTTTTTTAGGATGGATAGCATTCCATGTGTTAGGTAAATGCTTTCCTGTCATGTCCATTAATCTTTAGGCTCTAAAACCTATCACTTTTGTAATTTAGTAGCATCTTTCCTAATTTAGTGATAACTTTTTTTTTCACCTGCTGGTCTGTTTCCCTCGTAGTTTTTTAGGACCAAGTCAACAACTTGAAATTGCTTGTGTTTTACTATTTTGTTGTAATATCTTGACACTTAATGTCCTCCAATCGCCATGCGTGCTGCAGCATCTTTTTTACTTTCTTTAAATAGATCTAGGTTTGCTTTCAAATGTAGCTCATTTAGTATTGAATTGGTAATAGCTATTTGAATGTTACGGACTCCAATCTCTATTGGAATAACTTCTTCAGTATTATAAACTAAGCCGAAGGGTGTGGCTCTAGTTGCTTGACATTTAGTCATTCTGATCGCCCATAGTATTTTTAGCATTTCTTTTACCCATGTTCCCTTTGCATCGTTTAGTTTCTTTTTAAGTGGATAAAGTATGTTTTTGTTCATAGCTTCCACTTATCCATTGGATTATGGGTGTGTGACAGTACCATGTTGATGTGAAATTTTTCACAAAAATCTTTTACTTTATCAGTGGATAGCTGTTTTCCATTATCTGCTATAATAACATTAAGAATCCCAAATCGGTATACGATGAATTTTCAAATGGAATTCTCCGTAGTTTGAGCTGTTATTATGGCCACAAGCTTTGCTTCTACCAATTTTGTGAGGTAGTCACAACCAATAACTAAGAATTTTCATTGTGAAGTTACCGGTAAAAAAAGACCCAAAATGTCGATGCCCTATACACAAAAGAGCTAGAGGCTGAAAATTTGTTTAAGTGCTTCCACAAGCTGTTTGGGAATTTTGGAGAAATGTAGGAACTTTTCAGATCTTCAAACCAAATTGGTGCATTCTTTCTCATTGTTGGCCGAAAAAATCCTTAGTTGAAGGCTTTCTATGGTAATGTCCTTTCCTAAATAGTTTCCATAAACTCCTTTATAGATTTCTCTTAATACATATTATGCTTCCTTTAGATGTAGGCACCTTAGTAAAGGGTAAGTAAAAAACTTATTATATAAAATACCATCAACATTTGCATACTTGGACACCTTTTTTCTAAACATCTTTCTGTAATAGGGAGTTTGGGTCGATGTTCTCTTGGAGAAATGCCTTTATTCCAGTCATCCAGTTCTTTCTGACGTTTGTGTTTATTCAAAAAACATTTTGATTATAGGCTGGTGATCTAACAAATTCAAGAAGGATTCTCCCTTTGTGGTCAATCTCTAGACTGTTTGTCATTTTAAAAATTATGTCAGCTTTACTGTTTTGGTCACGGAATATCTGTTTGGATGCAATATGATCAAAAGTCTTGATAAGCTTGAAGACCATTTGATGGCATTTAGCTAGGGTCAGGTCTTTAATTTCATATTCCACATTGATTTGATTTGCTATTGATTGAGAGTCAATATAAACCTTCAAATAGATAGTGCCCAAGTTTTTGGCTAGCACGATTCCTGCTATTAATGCTTCACATTTTGCAACATTATTTGAAGCTGCAAATTCGAAGGATAAGACGTAGTGCCATTCACGGCCACTAGGGTCGATAAGAAGAGCGCTAGCTTTGGACCTTTCTCATCCTAATGATCCGTCAACATAAAGTCTCCATAAGTTCTTTTCGTTCTCATTTTGACTATCAAGCTTTTGGTCATCATTCCCTAGTGGTGAATTCTTTTTAGTAATGTCTAAGGGTTTGGTGAGTTATGAGAAAAAGCATTCAGCGATAAAGTTGGCAAATGCTTTGCTTTAATTATTCTTATAGGGCCATAGGTCAACTCGAATTCATTCAAGTCTATGCTCTATCAGATCATTATCCCAGTCAAGTTGACTTTTTGTAACATATCTTTTATAGGATGATCTATAAGTACAGTGACACAGTGTGCCTAGAAGTACTGTCGTAGCCTTCTAACAGCTATAATGAATGCATAGATGAGTTTTTCAGTCTTTGTACATTGACCTCTCTTGCTTGAAGTGCCTTACTGACATAGTGAATTGGCCACTGAGTTCCCCTTTCCTCTACTACTAAGACGGTTGCAACTGTCTACAAATAAGCTTACTCTAGATTAGGGGCTTGCTAGTAATGGTGGCGAGCATAAATGACGTTTCAATTCATCGAATGTTGTTTGGCATTTTTCTGTCTGCTTATATCTGGTAGTTGCCTTAAGCAGCTTGAAAAAAGAAAGGCATTTGTCGGCTAGCTTTGAAACGAAATAGTTAAGTGCAGCTACTATTCCTGTCAATCGTTATACTTTTTTTGTCGACTTGGGGGATGCCATCTCCAATATAGCCTTTATTTTCTCCAGAATGCTTCTATCTCTCGAGAGGACACCATGAAGCCTAAAAATTTACCTGTTGCTACTCCAAATGTAGACCATGAAGCTTAAAAATTTACCTGTTGCTATTCCAAATGTACAGTTTGTCGGATTTAACTTCATATTGTACTTTCGTAAGATCTCAAAGATTTCCCTTATATCAATGATGTGCTGTTATATCGACATACTTTTTACAAGCATATCATCGACATAGATTTCCATAGATCACTCATGTACCCCACTTCTATCGAGGTAGGGAATTTAACTGTTAGACAAGAAAAACCAAGGTGCTATCGATGAAGATACGAAAGCTCTAGCAGGGAGTAGACTATCAGTAAATACAATAATGCCAACTAATTTGAGTGCTTTGACCCTTGAAAGCTTGGACATTAGGGATGACTTCCATCATCCAAAACCTCAGCCAACTGAAAAAACGATAAAAATATCACTATACCCGCCTTTACTTGTTTACGACAATTGGTAGTCTTCTGAAATGACATGCTCTCACATATCTAAACTATTAGCAAGGATTGTCAGACAATGCCTGCTATAAGGTATTGTCCGCTTTGGAACAGTGCATAGATTGTCCTCACAGTTTTGTCTTTTGAGAAAAAGGTGCCTTAATAGAGGAAGGGTGGTAATTGGGATAAATGAATTGATGCTTTGGTTTCATAAAAAAGCTTCACTTCCTACCATTTTCTAGAATCAAAGTTCGTCTGTCAATGGGGATATAAGTCACAATCCTTATTCTTGACTAATCGATGTGGGATTGTTGTTCACCCTACCACTACCACCCTAGGCAAGGATGATGACTGTATAGGTCAAGTGGGCATATTTATGTGATAACTTGGTGTTACCCATTTATATGCTTTGTAAGTTGAGTATGTTTACATGGTAACTTGGTGTTACTAAGTTTTATGTATATCGATTGGGCATGTTTACGTGGTAACTTAGTGTTACCAGTTTATGGCCAAGTTTCACTTAGGTCGAGTGGGCAAGTTATCACTGTGCAGGTCGAGTGGGCATGTTTACGTGGTAACTTGGTGTTACCCCTTTATATACCTGAATAAGATTTTGGCTATTATCTTGTGGCTTGTCGGTTCTCGCAAACGATGCTATTTGTTAATGCAACAATGAAGATGCTATAAGGGATCTTATAAAATAATAACTATGAGAGAGGCCCGGAGTTTAGACTTCATGAGAACACTTCGATACTTAAGTTAAAAAAAGGGTTGTCGATGAAGGATGAAGAGAGAATGAAAAAAATTATAATAGCTTATATTTTAAAAGTTTTTGTTGTTACCTTTATATATAAAGCTTGATAGAAATTTTACTTAAACTGAAACTCTAGTTAGTTAGAGATGTGATGACAATTAAACTAATCTGATTGTGTGAAAATTAAAATTATCTAACTATTTATCAATATTTATCTCCTTAAAAAGATTATACTTAGTGATTAGGTGACGATTGAGTATATCAGCCTGCATAATGGGATGGACGACAGAAACTGACATGTCTAAAATCCTACATCTGTTACAGCTCCAACCCTATACAACTCTATAATTGCTTGAGTCTCATCTGCCTTTTGAAAGAAAAAAAAATTTGCGTAGATATACATAGATAATTGTATTTAAGAGCTGATCAGTTCAAAAAATAAAAATAGAAATTAGCAGCAGTTTTGAGAAACTAGGTATGGAACTGAGCTGACTAGGTCGTCTGCAAAGCGGGGGTTTTGGTGTTGACTTAAATTAATCAACTAAGTTTCAAGTCTCCCAAATCCCAATGCTAATAATGATTTTAGGTGTGCCAACTCTATGTATATATAATTAATATATGCCTCAAACACACAATTAGAATTTAGAAGGGCTAGCTTCCCTGCATAAGTAGGCGTTCATCTACTTTTTTACTTCATAAACTTGCATTTCATCTATCGATTCTTTAAGAAAAGAAAAAGAGTCTTTTGTACACTGCTTACATGCTTTAATCTAAACCATGAAGGTAAGCCTTTTTCTCTTATATTAATTATATATCAATGATGATAATAATTCATTTGTTAATCCACCTTGATTAATTTGTTACAGCAAAAGATAGTTATCACGGTGCAAATGCATTGTGACAAATGCAGAAGCAATGCTATGAAGATTGCTGCTGAAGCAAATGGTGTGTATGTGTATATTTATATATATATATATATTATATTGCATGGTAATTAACTTCTCAAATAAAAAAAATTAGAAAAGAAGTCATTATGATCTTAATTTTGTCTGACTGACAGCTGTGATCTCCGGGGCAATAGCAGGGAAAGACAGAGATCAGGTGGTTGTGATCGGAGGAGGAATTGATTCAGCGTACTTGGCCTGTCTGCTCCGGAAAAAGCTTGGGTATGCAGCCATAATCAGTGTAGGAGAAGACGAAGGAAAAGATGAGGTTAACAAGGAGAAAAAACCTGAAATCTGCAAATTCACTTCTTCATCAAGTTGTTGTCAATGTCCACAGTGTACCTCATACTATGGAGTGGCTTATGATCCAAACCCAATCATCTGTTTCATCATGTGATACTCATAGGCAAAGGCTTGCAATTTATGATTAATATATATATATATATATGCACTTGAAGAATCAAGCCGTACAAATGATAAATATTTCAGTCTCTTTTATTTTTGTTCTGTCTGGCTTCAGTTTTAGTTAAAAATTTTATGTATACGTTCCAACTTTCTCCACTCCATCGATCAGTTGAGCTGAATTCAATCTAGTTATTGCAGATCTTAAGTGTGCTATATTTGGCTCTTTTTTTTTTTTTCCAATTCTGACCGTCGTATCGTCAATAAAAACGACTGTTGGTTATATTTTGGTTGTTTAATATATAAATATATATATATATATAATTTTCGCTGTAATTAAATAGGCATGCATATATTTATGATAGGCAATGAAAATGAAAATGTATGGCATCTTTTGCATTTGTTTTTTCTTTCTATATATATTTTTGTTTTACTTTTACTGGCTAGCTAGGGCCACTAAAGGGGAGATTCCTTTCTAAATTAAGGTAGATGAGATTTGAATTCTAGCCAACAAGCTTATATATGGATAAGTCCCAGTTACGTAATGATCGGATGAACATTTAATTAGACCAAGTCTGGTAGTGAGCGTATGATTACCTACTTATATATATAGATATACGAGTATCTTAACCGTATCAGAAATATATATATATGTATATATATTGATAAAATTAAAATCAACATACACGTTTTTCTAATTAGGCTAATTATAAGACACAGGATTCACAAAAGTTACAAAAAGAGTCATAAGTGTTCTGCTTGTTTGCTAGCTTCATATCTTATATAGTATAGGTTAAATTTAAAACTTAGAACCCTAAACTTAAAACCACTCCAAATTTATCCTCGTGTGTATATATATATATATATATATAGATAAACTACTATCTAATCAATTAGAGCCTAAAAGTAACAAGTTGTAGGCTCTAGCAAGCATTTCGTGTTTTTTTTTTTTTTTTAATTTCTCATTTGCTTTTTCCCAATGTTGGATAAAAATGTTGTTTATTTCTAAAGGTAGTTTTAGTACTGTTCCACCACAGACTTTGAAAACCCATTCTAAGTTGATTGACCGGAAGACTTTTCAGTAAATAGCTTTCATGCATGCGTGTTTTTAGAAGACTTCAAATCTATTGGCTGTATAAGAAGTTTGTTATTATTATTATTATTATTATCATTTGAGATTGTCGGACAGAAATTGAAATCGAAATAAGTTCAACACCATATTAACGGATTGATTACTCAAAAATCTTGAAGTCATATATATATATTTATATTTATATATCAATTTGCTTCAGATTATACACTATGACTTATCCGTGGGTTTCACTTGAAAAAAAAATCATGAATAGCTAGGTAGAGTAAGCCACCTAACAAAACATTAATGCTTAAATATTAAAGTACAAGTTGGGGTCCATATTGACCAAGAATAAGTAAATTCATAATCAAATGTAACTAGTACATGGCATAATATTAACTTAATTCAGTCGTCGCCTGATTAATTTGTTTTGCTATATGATGTAACCAAATGATTTGCATTTACTTACTCAACTTTGCTTTGTGTTTGGCTTAGAGAAGTTGATTTTCTTTTAACATGTTGATGCAACAATAGAGATGCTACGAAGAAGCCTGCATAATAGTAAAGATGAGAGAATCTCAGAGTTAGACTTTGGAGAAATACTCTGATGCTTAAGTCGGTAAAGGGTATTATGAACGAAGAAAGAAGAGAGAATGAAGGAATTCTAATAGCTCATACCTCATAAGTGTTAGTGTTACCTCTTTATATAGGCCTTGATAGGAGTTCTACTTGATCTGAAACTCTAAGCCAGTAGAAGTTATATGGCAATCAAACTTATCTCTCCAATGAGAATGAAGTTATCCAACTATATTCCAATTTCTATCTCTTCAAGGAGATCACACATAGTGACAGAGTTGGTAAGAGGATATAACAATTGCCTCCTAAGGATGTGGACGGTTATAAAGTTCACAAACCAAAAAGAATGTCTACCAGAAAATGGCAGACGAATTTGGCGAGACAAAAGGTTTTCCTTTTTTTTTATATTTTTTTGAAATTTGAATTTTATACCTGACAAGCGAGTCAGTGCATTAAATGAATTCAGCATACCTTCCTAATGGGAGAATGACACATGGCGATAACCAACGAATCGTATGCATTGATTCATGGAACGGCATAAGTACCCATATAAATAGCCCTTAAATCATTTCGCCATACATAAGTGGAAATCAGAACTTTCATTTTTTTATTCTTTAGGGATACACCGATTTGCGTGGTGTTCACCATATTTGCCGATGAAAGTTGTATTTCGTGCATTGCTCATGCCTTCACCATTGTTTTTGGTGATAATAATGGTGGTAAGCATAGATAATGTTGCAATTCATCAAATGCTGTTTAGCACTATTTTTTCCATTTATAACCGGTAGTCGCTTTTAGCAGTTTGAAAAAAAAGAGACACATTTTAGCTAGTTTTGAAATGAAATGGTTAAGCGCAATGACTCTTCCTGTCAATTGTTGTACATCCTTTGTCAACTTGAAAGGTGTCATTTTTAATATAGCTTTTATTTTTTCTGGATTTGTTTCAATTCCCTTAGAGGACACTATGAAGCCTAAAAACTTCCCTACTGCCACTCCAAAAATGCATTTCATCGGGTTCAACTTCATATTATACCTTCGTAAGATTTCAAAGGTTTTCTTCAGGCCAGCCATATGTTGTTCGATCGATACACTTTTTACAAGATGTCATCGACATATACTTCCATGGGCTGTCCAATTTAATTTTTAAAAATCTTATTTACCAAGCGTTGGTATATGGCTCTCATGTATTTTAGCTCGAAGGGCATGACTTTATAGCAGAAAATCCTATTTTTTTTAATGAAAGATGATTTGGCTTCATCTTGTGGGTCTATCCTTATTTGATTATATTCAGAGAAGCCATCCATGAAGGAAAAAAATTAATGTCTCACTGAAAAGTCGATAAGGTGATCTATTGTTGGTAAAGGGAAACTATCTTTAGGACATGCCTTATTGAGGTAAGTAAAATCGATGCATATTTTGCACTTTCCTTCTGACTTTTTAACCATCACCACATTAGCCAGCTATTTAAGGTACACTACTTCCTGTATACATCTGACAGTTAAAAGTTTATCGATTTCTTCCCTAATCCCCTGAATCCTCTTTGGGTGAGTTTTCTTTTCTTTTGCTTAAACAGTTTGGCTCAGGGATTGACATTTAGTGTGTGTATGATTGCATTTATGTCAAAGCCTAGCATGTATGTGGCTGACCAACGAAAATTTTGCATGGAGTCATGGAAGCTGGTCAGGTTATTCTTAGCTTTGGATTCCAACGAACTCCCAATTGTTGTGAACGAGTCAAGGTCTGATGGGTACAATGATATTTTCATTATTTTCTTGGCTAGTTAAGGTTTTCGATAATAGAAATCATTCATAATTTCCAAACTCTCGAGAGTCAAGGCAATCAAATTGGTTGGCATTATCGTATTTACTAATAATTTGTTTCCTATTATAGCTTTTGCATATTTGCCAGTGGCATTTTGAGTTTTCTTGGTCATTTCTATGGACATCAAATGGTAGCATCGAGCGATTGTCTGGTCTATTTTCATGTGCCCTACTCCTGTCGGGGTAGGGAATTTAATCATGGGATAATACACTACTGTAATTAACTTTGCTTTTTTTATGGCGGGTCGCCCAAAGATGACATTTTATGCTGACGGTTGGTCAACCACTAGCAAGTCGACCATTACTGTAACAGTATGTTCTCTATCACTGAGGGTGATTGGTAAGGTGATGGACCCTTTTATCGGTATAGGTTGATCGGCAAACCTGTATATCAGTAGTGATAGGCATAGGTCACTGTTACTATACCATATTTTCTGAAATGCACTCCATTGGGGGATTCCTATTGTGTTGCCATTGTCAATCAAGATTCAATCTATAATGTAGTTTCCCACGATAGTTGGCAAGACTATCGGGTCATTTCCATTATTAACGACGAATTCATCATCATCATTACTAAACGTCACCTTCCAGCTGCCTTGTTTTAGCCTTTTTGAATATGTATCTACTACAATCATAGATTGAAGATGTGACTTTCTTTTGGACTTGCTGGTCGCCCAACTTTAATTGCCCCCGATAATCATATTAATTGTTCTAATGACTAGTCACTTTTCTGCCGCCCTATCCTAACGTCAGTCAGGTTACTCAGATGGCTCCTCATTATCTTTCTTTAAAACTACTTGATTTCTCTTTTCTAAATTAGTGCTTCAATGGCATTTTTTCAAATTGATACATTCTTCCATTGCATAACCAATGTCATTATGGAACTTAAAATGCTTCCGTGGGTTCCTATGGCTCTTGTCTCATAGGTGGAGGTTGTTCTACCAAGCCATCCCTCATTATAACGTGTAGAATTTACGTCCTGCTAACATTAAGAAGTGTGTAAGATTCATATCTATTGTATAACGACGCCCAATCTCGCTTTTTACTTGTTTGGGCTTGGTTCATCGTCGATCTAGGATTGCTGTCCTAGTGCCTATTTATTTTACTTCTTTAAGGGAACTGTTCTTATTTTTTCAAGTTTCGCCTAAAACAGTCTCCTCCCTGATCTCAGTCAAGGCGTTCAAATTTGTGATTTGTAATCTCGATATCCTTGGCATCAACATACTTTTGTGCTTTCTCATAGAGCTGGTACAGCTTTACCAGCTGGGCATCCATTAAGGCATACTTTAGATGTTTATGACGAACTCTTGAGATGAACACCTAGATGGCCTATTTATCATTAAGGTCTTTAACTTCAAGTGTGGTTGTGCTAAAGCGTTTGACATATTCTCAGAGCGTTTCATCGAGGTTTTGCTTAACATTCATTAGGTTGGCTGTCATTCTAGCTGTAGTCATGCAACTACTAAAATGGGCTAGCAACTATTGACCCAGCTGATTGAAATTTAGGATAGATCTTAGTTTTAAAGAATACCACCAAGTTTGAGCAGGCCCGTGTAGAGTCATAGGGAATATTCTGCAATGAACAGCATCAGGAATGTCTCAGAGATTATGGAATGCCCGAAAATGATTCAAATGATATGCTGGTTTCGCCTTGCCATCATACGTGTTTGGCGAAAGCTTGATCCTTTTAGGGGCTACAACTTGGTGGACAACCAAGGGTAATAGATTGTGCTCAGCTTCTAACCATTCTCAATCGTTCTTGTTTAGCTGTTTCAAGTTTCTAATTTCTTATTGAAAGGCCACAACTTGATCAGCCAAAAAAAATCCTGAATAGGGCGATCTATCTCCTCTGATTCCCGTGCAAATCACCATCGGGAGTGGAATATGAACTCTTTTGGATCTCACCATTATCCTAATTTATCTGTTGCTTTCTTGTGCTCAGCTATGGTATTTGGTGCTTGGACTATGGTTTCTAATGTTAGATTGACTAGACAACTAATTTTGGCGATCAGTTTATGCATGTAAAAGCTGATTAATTTGGTGTTATTGCTAAATAATGGCTTATTAAGTCACCAATTCTTTATGATATTGTTGTTGGATGAGAGCCTGCTGAGCCACCATCTAATTAGCCAATGCTTGAAATTTAGAGAGGTAATGGCCACGTAAATTGGCATAACACAAAGTTGTCATCGCTAGGTTTTACGGTAACAGTATGCTTGCTACAGCTAGGTTCACTAAATCTACTATTGGCAAGTTGATAATAGATACGTTGGGGGTAGTTGTTCCAGCAGTAATAACGTTTGGAGAGGATGAGCTTTCTAGAGCATAAGTAGTTGGATCAGGAGTAGCGATATTTTGTTATGGTAATGGTGAGTGAGAGGTTACGAGGCTTTGGAAGTAATTTGATGGTTGACTCCAAGCATTGTGCGTAAAAGGTATTTGAAAATAAGGCAGGACATATAGGAAAGTGGGCAGGACAGGTATTGTGACCACAGTTGTAGAGAGCAGTCCCTTCGTTACAATAGAACAGGGTGTTGTAAGGTCAGGCAGAGACCTCATAGGTGCTTGATTTTTTGTCTAGGCAGTTTAAGGATAGGAGCGGAGTCGGTTGCTTGAATCGCCATAGACTTTTCTTATGTTAACAAAAGGTTGATGTTGTCGCTAATTTGTGAGAGCGTATCATTCCTACAAACGACGTCAATTGTTAAAACAACAATAGAGATGCTACTGCAAAGCAATAAAGATAAGAGAGGCCCAGAGTTAGAGTCCGAAGGAACACTCTGATGCTTAAGTCAGTAAAGGGTACTATGAGCAAAGAACGAATAAAGAATGAAGGACTTCTAATAGCTCATACCTCATAAGTGATGTTACCTTTTTATATAGGCCTTGATAGGAGCTCTGCTTGATCTAAAACTCATATCTCTCAATGAGATTGAAGTTATTCAACTATCCTCCAATGTCTATCTCAATCAAGGAGATTATACTTAGTGACAGAGTTGGTAAAGAAATATAACATAACTCAATATTATTTTAAGTTTATTGAGTTATCCTGCAATATATTAAAGACCTCACCTTCTAAGTATTTTAATTAGACAAGTTGCATTTGTTTTAATTTCGTTTGATTAAACCGAAATTTCCTCAATCCATATATATATATTAATTTTCCAGTCTCCCCCGAGGCCGTAGCTATACATATACTTAGTCATATATAGTTGTAACTAAATATAAAATAATCAAATTTATTATGATTTGATGATGAACAAGATGAAAACATATATAAATAAACATAATAAAAAAGTCAAATAGAAGAAGGCAAAGAACTAAAATTAAAAACTCAGGAAAATTCTAGAATCAGGTTGTTAAAATCAACTTCCCATCAGCTTCAAATAATGTGAGCCTTTCGATGTGAAATCTTTAATCTTAATCTTAATCTTTGGTTTCAAGAAAAAAAAAAGAAAAAATATAGTTTACCCATTGACTCCGTAACTTTAGGAAGAATTCCATAAAAGTGATATTGAGTGATAATTTTTACAAAATACAAAATGAGAAAATTTATCTCAAAAAAGAAAATAGCAATTATTAAAATTATTAATAAAGAGATTGTGATTACAATTTAACCTTGCTTTCCCTTGGTATTAGAACTAATTCTTCCATATATATAAACTATATATATAAATTATATAAATAAAAAATAGTATTTAGAAATAATAAAATATGTGAAAATATTTTTATAAAAAATATTTTATATTAAATTTTGAAAAACTAGTTAAAATAATAAAAATTAAGAACATATTTAATATTAAATCCAAATTATTTTTTAAAAATTTAAAATAATATATATTATATAATACATATATACAATAATACATAAATATTATAAAAATAACATAATAATATATTATATAATATATAGTATATAATAAAATATTAAAAATATTTTATATTAAAATATAATTAATAAATGTATGACTCCCTATAATTAAATGTACGACTCGCTATAACTAGATATACATTTAGTACAACTAAATGTAAAGCATATATACAAAGTAATCATGTTCATGTAGGATCGATATCACTTTGAGCATAGCTTTATATATGCTGAAGCTAATTATTCTTATTTAGTAAAAGGATGGCATTTCAATAGAAATAAAAAAACTAAACTTATAAGCAAAAAATAAAGAATACAGTTGATTATTCTTATATAGTGAAATAATCATATCTCACTATCTTTAAAGATCTTTGTTTGGATAAAAAATTTATAATCTTTATCATTGAAAACAAAAAAAATAAATAGTAAATAATGCATCTTATAATTTAATATATATATATATAATTTATAACCTCCACTAAATTACTGTCAGGGAAAAAGGCAACTAAAAGATAAGATGAAAAATATGGGTAAAATGGTAATTATAATTTTTATTAATATTTTTAATAATTGCTATTTTCTTTTTTAAAATTATTTTTTCATGCTTTTATTTTTTAATAATTATTATTATCTTTTACTTTTTTGTAATTCTCCCTAAATATTTTTCTTGCTTCTATCCTTTTCACTCGTTCGCTGCTAATAGAGATGTTAGCATTTAATATTAAGTATTTTTTATTTTTATTATTTTTAAATAATTTAATATAAAATATTTTTATTTTTATTTTATGATATATATTAATATAATATATATTATTTTTAATTATTTCAACAATAATTTGAAATTTAATATAAATATTTTTTATTTTTTATTTTTATATAATAATCTAAGATTTAATATAAAATATTTTTTAATATATATTATTTTTTACATAGTAATTCATTATTTAGTGTAAAATATTTTTTATTTTTATTAGATATAATATATTATTATTTAATGTTTACAATAATATATATTTTTAAAATTTTTTTATATATACTTTATATATAATATATAATATATTATGCACATATATTTTATATATAATATAAAACCTTTATATATAATATATTTAATAAAAATAAAAAATAATTTTGAGAAAATTAAAGTTAATTTTTTGAAAAGAATATTTTACATAATACCTTATAGATTTGGCAATGTTCTTATGTAAATCTGTAATATTTTAATGTAAATTCAGTAATATTTGTATATTCAAATTACATATAAACATTACCTTTAAAGATTTCTTACACAAATACATTACATATAATACAAATTACACGTAAACATTATGTAAATTATAATATTTTTGTGTAATTTTTGTAATATTTAGTTGTCATTTTATCAACTAATAAAACTTATAAGTATATCAAAAAATTAACTTTTTTTCTTAATATAATATAATTATTACTAATATATCCAAATAAATTAATAAACTAAAAAAATATAAAAACTTGTTTCACTTCAAAAATTACTACAAAAATTAATTTCTCATACATAAAATATATATAATAAAGAATAAAAACTAATTTCTAGATAATTATAATGTTTGCATGTAAATTCAGTAATGTTTATATATAATAAATTATATACATATATAATCTTCAAAGATTCTTTACATAAATATATTACATATAATACAAACTACATATAAACGTTGTATAAATTGTAATATTTATATGTAATTATAATGCTTAGTTGTAATTTGACCAACTAATAAAAATTATAAATTTAATCAAAAAATTAATTTTTTCTTAATATAAAATAATTATTACTAATACACCCAAATAATTTATTAAACTAAAAAAATATGAAAACTTTTTTACTTCAAAAATTACTACAAAAATTAATTTTTCACACATATAATAT